>PVKS010000937.1:28927-153709 GCA_004027875.1 Aplodontia rufa
TTTTTTTTTTTTTTTTTTTTTTAAAGAGAGAGGGACAGTGAGAAAGACAGAGAAAGAGAGAAACAACTTTATTTAGTTTTTCACATGGCCTCAGTTGCTCCAGCACTTAGTTGTGTACGTGGTGCTGGGGTTTGAACCTGGGTCCTCGTGCTTGCCAGGCAAGCGCCGAAACCACTGAGCCACCGCTCCAGCCCCAGAAACCAGTCTTAACATAGCCACTTACTTACACTGCTTATGCTTCCTAGAATATTAGAATAGAGATACAAAGGTAGCCATGGGTGTCTCGTCTCACCTCTACCTTGCTCAGTAGGTCACTTGAGCTGTGTAATAATGCCTCCTTTTCTCTTTGCCTGGATACCTTGGAATAGTGATTGAATCAAGGAGAAAGACTCCAAGAAGAGCAGTACTGAAAGAATTCCAAACAGAAATTTCCATCAACTTTCTGACAAATATCTTGAGTTAGTTAGTGGATCAGAACTGTTTCTCTTCTGAGATGAGGCACAGGGATTTATACAGGCAAAATTTCTGCCAAAGTACATTTTCCCTGCTTTAAAGTATCTGTATAATTATTACTATTACTATTAGCAACAGATAACAAGAAGAGTAGAATAGACTATATACATTCCACAAGGGCAGAGATCATGACTCTTCCACCATTGATTCCTTAGCACTTGCACTGTTGTGTATACAATATATGTATAGTAAATATTTCAAATGAGTGTTGCCTAGAAGCTATTTTACTTTTCTCTTTTTCTTTTTTGGGGGTAGGGGACACTGGGGATTGAACGCACAGACGCTTTACCCACTGAGCTACATCCCCAGTCCTTTTTTTTTTTTTTAAAGAAAGGGTCTCACTAATTTGCTGAAGCTGACCTTGAATTTGTAGTCGGCAGCCTCCTGAGACCCTGGGATTACAAGCATGGGCCACCGTGTCTGATTTTTACCTAATTCTTAAGATTTATTCAGTATCTTTTTAAATGTCTTAAGAAAATTTCCAAACACATTCAAGTAGAAAATAGCTTTATGAACTCAATTGTTCAGCTTTAATAACTCATAAGCATTTTGCCTGACTTCTTTTTTTTTTTCTTTTTTAAAGAAAGGAGTGTGAGAGAGAGGAAAGAGAAAATCTGTTTTATTTGGTTTCTCATGTGGCCTTCTTTGCTCCAACACTTCACTCTGTACATGGTGCTGGGGTTTGAACCTATGTCCTCAGCTTCACTGCTGAGCCACTGCTCCAACCTGCCTGACTTCCTTTATCTACCCATGCTTTTTCTTTTCTTTTCTTACCAGAACATTTTAAAGTAAAGCTCTTACATACGCTGTGTCATTTCATTCCAGATATTCAAGTAAAGGCATAGTAACCACAGTATATTATCATACTAACAATGAATTCTAATTTCATCCATGATCCTGTCACATTATATGGAGGCCCCTTTAAAAAATAGGAAATAAAAACATTTGACAAAAAATAATATGAAGAGCTTCTGAAAAAGCAATCTCCTTTAATTACTATTGAACCTATGGAAGAAAATATTGTAGTTTATAAACGTGAAAAACTGCAATAGAGCACAGTAACTTCCCTTGGATAATAATGCTACTAGTATGCTTCATATTATAATTATTTGTAGAAATTAACCTGTGACAGCAGTCCTCAAATTCATATTCTTTATTTTCCCTTCAGTCTTTTTAACATTCTCTGGCAGCTGTTGTTATAAATTATGCTAATAGAAAGCATTTATTGAACACTTACTGTATGCCACACACTGTGCTTTACATGCATTATTTTGTAAGACTGTTAAAACAACCCAAGAGGTAAGTAAGTATTATATCTCCCTCCAATTAACTTAGCAACTTACCAAAGGTTTTGTGACTAGTATATGAGTTGGGATTTGAATTAGGTCTCCTAACTAGTGGTTCTGCTACCTCCCTTAACATGCTGATGATAAAGGGTTAAACAATCTAAAATTTCCTCTTCCACATTTCTTAATTTCTCTGTTGTCTATTAACCATCAGGCTGTAAGACTGGAAAGTACTTATCAGAATCGAACACGCTATATGGTAGTAGTTTCAACAAATGGTAGACAAGACACTGAAGAAAGCATTGTCCTAGGAATGGATTTCTCTTCTAATGACAGGTATGGTACCTCAAAAAAGGGGGATATGAAAAGTCCTTTTTAAGTAACCTGTTCTAGTTACTGTTGGGGGGGGGGGGTGACGGTTTGTTATTGTTGTTTTGTTTTTGTTTTTTGTACCAGGGATTGAACACAGGAGCACTTAACCACTGAACTGCATCACACTAGTTCTTTTATTTTTTATTTTAAGACAGTGTCTCACTAAGTTGCTTTGTGCCTTGCTAAGTTGCTGAGATTGTCCTCAAACTTGTGATCTTCAAGTTTGATCTCCAAATCACTGAGATTATAGGTGTGCACCACCACACCCTGCTGTCCAACTACCTTTTGAGTTATCACAAAAATGTCTTGTGGGGTTCTGCTCTTAAAGTTTAAGACATGAAATTAGAGAATATGAAAGCATCTTAACCAGTCTTGAGAGACAAGCAAGTTTAGTGAATGTCTTTGGTTGTGTGTTCCTAATTTACCACTATTCCTTACCCTTACCTTTCTCTTACCTATAAGTAGTAGCGATTTAAAGCAAATGATTAAACATCTCTCTCCAGGAAAAAAGCTGCTTTTTCTTGGCCATCTGTTTTATTGACTGAGGAACTGAAATTTTAACTTTAGTCATTAATGTATCATCATTGTATCTTTTTGTTTGTTTGTTATTTTAAACAGCCACAGATGCTTAGTTGCAACTGCACTAGACAGAACAGATTTAGTGAAATAAAAAATACAACCAGAGGTCTTAAAATCCTAATGACTGTAGACAAGGTAGGTGCTCTTACAGAAAGAGAGTCACTGAAAGATCGATTTATTAGGTAATGCCAGATGTTAAAACTGCAGGAGAAAGCTTCCTAAATGTTTTTGGTGATTCTAGGGCACATGTCCTTTGTGGTATTGCACCACAGGTCCTGGGTGCAAGGAGATCCCACTTAAACTCCTGTCTCATGTATTTATCCATGGCCTTAAACCTTGCTTTTACCAAATTTTACACCTACTTTTTTTCTTCTTCAGAGTTAAAAGGGAGAAAATGATCCTTAAACTCAAAGCAGAATGTTTTATAATAAAGCAACTTTGGAGTTAGCTGTACTTCACATTCTGTGATTAACTCAGAAGGTTTTTTGTGTCCATAAGATTTGAGACTTCTTTATTTTCCCACTTTTTTTCTGGAGAAACCTTGGGAAGACTGTGGAATGTGGCTGCTAAGCAGATCTTTACACTCTGAGATAATAGCCTCAGGAAATCCTGCCAGATGTCTCAAAGACTTGACTTCCTGGTTCAGCACTAGAATGGAACTGTGGAATAGCTAGGGGTGTGACCCAGGCCTGGGGGAATTCAGCCACAAAGAGAGGAGGAGAATGGAAGAGATTCTGATTGTCCTTATGTTGGGGTATGTAGGAGGTAAATCACTAGTTTCCCAAACCAGTGTTTAAGTGAGCTTGTACACCACTCAACAGCATGTAATTGTATGCTTCAAATTTATGTAGGCTTGTAAATCATGTTTAGGAAGCTTTCTCCTGTACTTTTAACTGCTACTGTTACCTAATAGATTTTGGGGAGCATGGGGAGTACTGGGGATTGAACCCAGAAAGGCTTACCACGGAGCCACAACCCTAGGCATTTTTTTTTTTTAAAGAAAGAGGGACAGTAAGAGAAAGTGAGAAACAACTTTATTTAGTTTTTCATGTGGCCTTTGCTGCTCTGAGACTTCGCTGTTTATGTGGTGCTGGGGTTTGAACTCACATACTTGTGCATGCAAAGCAGGCGCCGTAACCGGTGAGCCACTGCTCCAGCCCTTTATTTTTTATTTTGAGACAGGGTCTCACTAAGTTGCTTAGGGCCTCACTAAATTGCTGAGGCTAGCCTTAAATGAGATCCTCCCACCTCAGCCTTCGGAGCCCCTGGGATTATAGATATACACCACTGCAACCAGTCCTAATAAATAGATTTTTAGGTAACTGTTTTTCTGTAAAAGCAGCTACCTTTTCTATATTCATTAGGATTTTTATCTCTCTAGATCTGTACTGTCTGATACAGTTGCCACTAACCACCTATGACTATTTAAATAAAAAAAATAAAATGACAATACATAAATAAATAAAATTTCAGTTTCTACGTCATAAATAGTCATATTTCAGGTACTCAATAGCCTTTTGTGGGTAGTGGTTCCCATATGGACAGTACATGTATAGAAGAGTTCAGAAAGTGCTATTGGATTACACTGCACTAGCTCATATTTCCTTTGTTCATTTGTCCCTGATCCTTCCCTTATAAACCTCATAAAACAGGAACTGGAGCTGCATGGAAACTTCAGTTGAGTCTTCCCCTAGAGACAGAAGGCAATAACTGCAGATTCCTCTGACCCTGAATGTGAGCCATCAGATATCTAGTCATCTCCTTCACTTTGTCCTAACCTTTACCAGAAAGAATGCTAATGGGGTCCAGTAACTTACAGTGAACCACATCTGTCCCCTGTAATAGTCTTGCCTGAATCATATCTACAAATAGCACTAGCAAAATTAAATTTTAGTTTATAGAAGACAATGGAACATTAAAAACTAGAAACTGATTTTCATTCTGCTTGTTAAACTTGGTATTATAAAATTCCTGTATATCTTCTGCTTGAATGAAACTCTTAGAGAAATGCTGCCTACTTCAGAATATTGGTGATCAAGTAATCTTAGTTGCTATTGAAGGAACTTGTGTCATTTCATATCTGAGAACATAATAGGTTAATGTTTCAAAACGGTGTAAAACCAAAGTAGAACCCAGATTGTTTATGACAAGTACAATTAGTTCTTAAAATGTTACAGCCAGGGACTGGAGTGATGGCTCGGCAGTTACAGCACTTGCCTGGCACGCACAGGATGCGTGTTCAAACCCCAGCACCACGTACACAACAGAATGCCAGAGCAACAAAAGTCACAAGAAAAACTAAATGAAGTTGATTCTCTTTCTGTCTCTCTTTAAAAAAAAAAAGTTATAGCCAGTTCATTTAGCCTATTTTAAGTATTGTGCTGCATTTTAAGTAATAAATGTTTAAAATATACAGCATTTCTTAGGTTCCTAAAATTCACCAGATATATTTCTCTTTTTTTGGTTCAAGGGATTGAATCCAGGGTCATTTTGCACTGAGCCCCATCTCCAGCCCTTTTTTTTTTTAAATTTTTTATTTTGAAACAGGGTCTCACTAAGTTGCTTAGGGCCTTGCTAAATTGCTGAGGTTGGCCTTGAACCTGTAATCCTCCCGCCTCTGCCCCCTGGGCCACTGAGATCATAGGAGTGCCTCGTACCAGATATATTTCAAGTTATAAGCTAATAAAGCTTTTGTGATGTTTTTGCTTTTTAAATCTCTTTGTGCCCAAACATCTAAAAACATCTGATATATAATGGGACTATAAATAAGTATTTGTTGAATGGGTTGAGTAGCTACCAAAATAAATACTTTAATAGAGAAAAATCTCATGAGACTCAGGAAAACTATGTAAAAATACCAGGTGTGAGTCAGGTGTGGTGGCATTAGAAATTAGCATTAAGATCTAGCCCCTTTTTTAGGGGCTAGATCCATGGTGACTCAGCAGTTAGGTGCCTGCCTGGCATGCGCAAGGATGAAAGCTTGAACCCCAGCACCACATACATAATGAAATGTTAGAGCAATGAAAGTCACATGAAAAACTAAAGAAAAATTGATTCTCTCTTTTTCTCACTGTCCCTTTCTCTCTCTTTGACAAAAAAGAAAAAGAAATTAAGAGTCCTTAGAATTGAGTTGGATGCTATTTCCTGGGCTAAGACCTACCTGCAAGTCAGCAGTAATCACCTGAATTTTTTAGTTAGCCATTTATAAGATGGCAGTACAGGAACTCAATAGGCTTTCTTTGTTAAATATGGAAGGAACTGACAAACCATCTCTGCTAACAAGCTCTCCTGCAGACATACATGGATTAATAATAATATGATGGAAATTTCTGCACTTTTAACACTCATACTACAATTTAGAGCCAAGAGGTTTGTGCTTTGTGTTGAGAGAGTTAATAAACAAAAGACTGCTTCCCAGAATAGCAGAAAGTAACTTATGGACTATTTCTTGTCTTACAGTAGTACTTGTACCATGGGCTTAGTCCTACCTCTCTGGAGTGACACCTTAATTCATTTGGATGGTGATGGGTAAGAACTTTCCCTTTTTATTTTCCTATAAAAAGCTAAGGGGTGAGTTTCATCTTAGTGAACATTCATTCAACTGAGTGGGAGGCCCAGTGTGCCCAACTGAACTCAAGTCAACAGCTCAATGAATCCTTTTAAACGCGTTTTGTAAAGTGGAGTAAAAATACAACTTGTCGTGGTCTCTCACTTCTTTTCTTTTAGGCTGACTATGGTAGTGGGAATCCAGACAAGGAGTAATTTATTAGCTCACCCTTTAATCTGAGCATGTGGGCTGTTGCAATGCCCTCCAGAGGATGATATGTTCTGTTTCAAATAACCTCTTGTGGCCTCTGCCAGCTGTCAGCCTACATTTAACCCTTTCTTGTGCCAGTTCCTTCCACTGACCCCCTCTAACTCCCACCTTCTGATATTTTTAGACTGTGTCCCTAACAGACTGAGATGTTTGCTCCAGTGTATAAAATCAGGGTCAGGTTTGCGAAGAACCAGAAGACTTCAAAGTGGAAGTATACAGCAGAACAGTCTGACTGTATCTACAACTTGGAAACTTTTAATTCCCTAATTCCAATGTGGGATTCCATTCATTTTGCCTGGTAGATAAAATTGGGCAGTTTGTTGATGCTTTTCAGTCAAGCGCTATACTCCAGTTAACTTCTACATGAAGTATCTGGTAATTCCTTCTATTGAACTAGCTATTGCTAGCCCAGGAAACAGCCTTAAAAACTCAAAGCTAAAATAACCCTTATTATTTGTGAATTTTTGTTTTGTTCTCTTTTGTCCTTAGTGGGTTCAGCGTATCAACAGATAACAGAGTTCACATATTCAAACCTGTATCTGTGCAGGCAATGTGGTAAGATAACTTTTAATACCTCTACAAAAAGTGGGCTTTTTTAAACTATTCTACAAAAGTTTTCTAAATATGTTATTAGGGTGATACTTTGTGAGAAGTAATATTTGAAATGGTCCAATTTGCTGTCAAAATGCTGTATGATTTCTTTGTATGTTTAGAATTTTTTGTAATCTGGCCATCATAGTTAAAGATGGCCTGGAAGTGCTTTTTTTTTTTTTTTTTTTTTTTTTTTTTTTTTTTTTTTTTTAATATAGAGCCAGAGAGAGAGGGAGAATCAATTCTATTTATTTTTTCATCTGTTTTTCATTTTTCTGACACTTAGTTGTGTATGTGGTGCTGGAGTTCAAACCCAGGTCTTCATACATGCCAGGCAAGCACTGTAACCACTGAGCAACCACTCCAGCCTCTGGAAGTGCAGCTTTTAAATTGTTACAGTGGAAGGCCTTGAGCATTCGTGATCAAGTGAAATCCAGAGGTATTCTTAGGCTCTCGAAGAAACTTAATGAATCACATAGTTGGTTGGAACTGAGTTTTGTAGGGACACATTGACTAAGTTACTTACCTCTTAATTTCTTAATGTATTTAGGGACACCACTGACAGAGTTATATTATAAATAAATAAATTTCCATTTAAATTGCAGGAAACTATTTGCATAATGCAAATAAAGCCTGAAGAAAGTTAATAACTATTAGCGGGCATTACTGACACTTTGAGGTTATTTACTACGTGCCAGGTGCTTTCCGTGGGTTATGTGTAATCATTACATCAGCCCTCCATCCCAAAAATAGCATTGTCAGTTCTTTGTCAATGAGAAAGTTGAGGCTTTGGAGTTGTTACATAATTAGCCTGAAAATATATTGTTCATTTAGTAAGAGTAAACTCTTATTTGATTATCTAGAAAATGATCTAATATTTTATTTTTATTTATTTGTTTGTTATTGTGGGGAGTGGGGATACTAGAGATTGAACCCAGAGGGACTTTACCACTGAGCTAAATCCCCAGTCCTTTTTATTTTGAGACAGGGTCTTGTTAAATTGCCCAGGCTGGGCTCAAATTTGCAATCTTCTAGCTTCAGCCTCTGAGTCATTGGGATTACAAGTGTGCACCACCATGCTGGCCAAAATTATCTGATATAACCAGGGAATGATGAGGATCTAAGATTCAGTGTTCATACCTAGTCTGGGGTTTAAATTTCAGTTTCTCATTCAGCTGTCTATTCTAATAGAAGAACCTGTGAGGAGTAGAGTGGATAGAAGGCAAGCAAAACAAGAAATAAAGGAGCCCCCAAAAGACTCTAGGGAAATAATCTACCCCTGAATAACAGAATTTATAGGACTGAGGTAGGTGGTATCCTAAGTCATGGAACAATGAAGAGTCTTTATCATTTCATGCAGTAATTGAGGTAGGACAGAGTTTCAGGTCCTGTGCCAGATATTTAGATTTAGGGCATATTTCGCTGATGACTTTCTCCTGGAAAACTTATAACCTCCTTTGACCAAGACTCAAGTTAAAGGCAATTGGCTTACCTATTCATAGTTACTAAGTAAAACCAAACAGTCATAAGGACCGTAAATGATGGTGTTTTCAGGTGCATTTTGGAAAGGAGGACAAAGCAGTTTTTTATTTTGTCTTTTTTTGTTTTGTTGTTTTTTTGTTTTTTAAAGAGAGGGATAGTAAGAGAGAGAGAATCAGTTTTTTAATTTAGTTTTTAATCTGCTTTTCGTTACTCCAACATTTTGTTGTGTATGTGGTGCTGGGGTTCGAACTCATTCTTGCACATGCCAGGCAAGCACCATAACCACTGAGCTACCACTCCAGCCACAACAACGCAGTTTTAATTCAAGTAATAGTCTTACATCAAGCTTTGATGTTCTGAAGCAGACTATCTAGTCCTCCCTATGTTACCTTATTAAGGAAAAAATAATTTTGTGTGTGGTTATAATGAATTTAAAGTCATAAGAAAAAATGGATGAGGGGCTGGAGTGGCGGCTCCACGGTTACTGCGTTTGCCTGGCATGCAGAAGTATGCGAGTTCAAACTCCAGCACCACATACACAACCAAGTCTTGGAGGAACGGAAATCACATGAAAAACTAAATAAAAATTGCTTCTGTCTTTCTCTCTCTCACTGTCCCCTCTTTCTTTTTAAAAAAAAAAAAAAAAGAATGATATATGGATCAAAACAGCATTTAGACCAGGTGTTTCCTGCACAGTGAGGTAGTTACTGCAGTCTCTATTTCTATATGCTGCCAAAGTATCTGAGGCAGCTACACCTTGAGTGTATTTTAGGGTAGTTGCAACAGTCTCTGTGGCATATGCTTTTGAAACATGTATTTCCTAGATGAAAAAAACATAAAATTATCATGTGTCACACTAGGCTAACCCCTCCCTTTGAATCTATGTAATGAAACAAATTCTCTGAGAATTTGATTTTCTTTGAGTAATAGAACACATTTTTAAAGATTTTGAAACTTTATTATTTTTGAGGAAAAATCTGTTTCCCTAATAAAAATGGGCTGGCAAGTTATCCCTTATTAAATTGATTAAAAATTTTTATATAGTAGGGGATTGACAAGGGTTTAAGGAATAGAATCATATGCCATTAGTAGAAGAATAAATTGGAATATCCAGAGAGTGATTTGCCAATATGCCTTATTATTTTGCTTGCCTTTTTTTTTTTTTCCAAAGAGAGAAACAACTTTATTTAGTTTTTCACATGGCCTTAGTTGCTCCAACACTCATCTGAGTACATGGTGCTGGGGTTTGAACCCGGGTCTCCAGGCTTGCCACGCTAGCGCCGAACCCGCTGAGCCACCGCTCCAGCCCCTTGCTTGCCTTTTAATCTAGCAATTCTACTAAGAATTTCCTCTGCAGTAATAACCGTGGATGTGTGCAAACATTTTAGCTATAAGAATGTTTGTCAGTATTCTGAAAATAGAAAACATTTTAAATGTCTGAAAAATAGAGATCAATTAATTTATGATATATCTACATGTTATTGAATATTATGCAACCATTGAAAATGATGTAGTTGAAGAGTACTGACATGGAAAAATGTTGATAACAGGCTATAAATTAAAGAGTGAATGGTATAAAGAATATGGTCACAGCTAATTATGGATCTATACATAAGCAAAAAGACTGGAAAGATCAAACCTTAACAGTCATTTCTGGGTGATAGGATTAGAGTACATTCTGCCATTTATCTGAAGTCATTTTTGTACGTTTGCTTGTTAAGTTTTTGTTTTGTTTTGTATTGCTGGGGATCAAACTTAGGGCTTTATGCATGCTAGGCAAGTGCTGTACCACTGAAGCTACCTCACCAGCCCCAGCCCATAAATTTTTTTAAAGTGAGCATGGTTCACTTTTGTTGTAAGGGAAAAGTAAATAAAAAGGCAATTTTAAGAAAAAGATGTTAACAGACTGTCCACAGAGTCTCTTATACTGACTTACTCCTTTAGCAGAAAGATATTAGTTTACAGCTAATAAGACATTTGATTTGACAATACTAATTGAGTTCTAACAGTGAACTGGGCTTCTTTTTAGGCATTTGAGATACACCAATAAACAAAACGTAGAAAGGTCTTTGGACTTATGTAACTTACTTCTTCCCATTTGTGGCTTAAGCTTTTCCCAAGCATATAGCCAATAAATACTTCTCAGTTTTGTTTACCCTTCTTGGGAGTTCAGAATCAGGAGGTTTAATTAGTCTCAGAGTAACCAAAAAGCTGAGCTGGGTGTGGTAGCCAAGGCAGGAGGATAACAAGTTCAAAGCCAGCCTTAGCAGGTTAGTGAAGCTCTAAACAACTTAGTGAGACCCAGTCTTAAAAATAAATAGGACTGGAGCTAGAGCAATGGCTCAGCAATTATGGCACTTGCCTGGCATGCTTGAGGACATGGGTTTGAACCCCAGGCACCACAAACACAATGAAGTGTCAGAACAACAAAACCCACATGAAAAACTAAATAAAATTAATTCTCTTTCTCTCTCTCTGTCTCTCTCTTTTAAAAAATAAAAAATAAAATGGAATGTTGCTCAGTGGTCAGACACCCCTGGGTTCAATCCCTGCTACCAAAACAAAGAAAGAAAAACAAGTGTTCTTAGAAGGTAGTTCATGTATATGAATATATAAACATACAAAAAAAGAGACTAGGAGAGGGACTGGGAGCAGTGGCTTGCCTGGTATGCACGAGGACCCAGGTTCAAACCCAGCACCGTAACACAACATAACACTCTTTGTTTCTTTGTCCAAGAAACAAAGGCCAGATGAAAAAAGTTGATTCTCTCTTTCTGTCTGAGAAAGACCCTACCTTAAGGATGCATCACATCTTTCTCTCTGAGAAAGAGAGAGAGAGAGACTAGAAGACCAGGTCACTGTGAATGATGTCATTAGATTAGTACTTCTTGGACATTGAAGGGCATGTCCTGATGGCTTAGGGACATCTATATATGTGATTTCTGTGGAGCCTCTAAGAACCGTGGAGAATGTACTATTAACAATTTCTGTGTTAAGGAGAAGAAATCTTTGTATAATATTATTGCAATCTTTAGTTTTCTAGTGATACAGTGCCAGCATGGTTCCAACTGTAGGATTATGAGTTCCATAGATACCTAGACCTCTTTCACTGGTGGGTTGTCAGTTCTCTTCCCTACTCTTTAACCCCCTACCTTAAGGATGCATCACATCTTTCAGCAGCTGTCTAGATAACATGGATAAAACAGTATCATTAGGATCAGAGAATCTTGAATTCCAGGGAGTAAATTCACCAGAGGTCAAATTCTATAGAATTTAAAAAGCAAAAGACTGTAAGAAACACATGGGTTATTGGCCTTTTGGTTCCCCACCTTTCTATAGTGCTCATTGTCCAGTATATCTTTCAGGTCTGCACTACAGAGTTTACACAAGGCTTGTGAAGTGGCTAGGATGCATAACTACTACCCAGGCAGCCTATTTCTCACCTGGGTGAGTTATTACGAGAGCCATATTAACTCGGATCAGTCCTCAGTCAATGAATGGAATGCTATGCAGGATGTGCAGTCCCATCGGCCCGACTCTCCAGCTCTCTTCACGGACATGTAAGTAGCTTGCTAAGGGTTGCAGAGGTCCTCTCTGTTCTGTCCTAGGCAGCATGTTCCTCCCTGATATCTTATATTAGAAATCAATTTTATCCACTTAATATTAGCCACTATTGATACCACACTTCTGCCACACATTAAAGACCCTATTCATTCTGCTGCCTGAAATGCAGTCATAAGGAATTTCTCTCCTGGGCACAGTAGAGGCTCCATAGTCAAGAATTGCAGTACTGTCAAATCCATTATTCAGATTTCACTAATTTGAAATTTGAATTTAAAGGAGTTGGGACTGAAATTTATGTTTGCTTTGTCTGTGAAAGGAATACTAAGTAAGCAAATTAATGGCAAGAAACTTTTAGAGGGATGTTTGTAGTATTTAACAAGATATTTCCAATTTGAAAGAATGCCTAGGTTGTTAAGCTAATTTTAAACTTATTTCTGTTTAAAAAAATTTTTTAGAATATCTTATCATTCAAGTGTCTTATTTTCTTCCACTATTGCCTTGAAAAGTCCTTGTTAGTATGATTTTATTAAATCTCCCTGATGTACTATGTATTGGATAAAGGCCTAAGGTGGAGCTGATATTTACTTCCTTTTTAGGTGTATGTGTTGAAACTTCTGTGATTATTTTGGAAAATTTTTTACACTTAGTTCCTGAAATTAAATAGGATATTTATTCTTCTCTGTCTTGGTCTTTCTGCACTTGCAAGGTATTCTGTAGATGAAAAGAAAAGTAGCTACTTACTATCTGACCTCACAGACAGAATTTGCCTTAAGATTTCTAAAGTCTTGCCAAGAAAGTTCATGATTTTTAAGGAAAAGAAAGGAAAGATAATAGTCTAATAAAGACCTTTCACTATAAAAGGTGAAATATTCAAGAAATATTCAAGAACTATGTGCAAGGAACAGTTAAAAAAGCACTGGAATCTTTTTTGCACAAGGGTGTTAGTGGTATGAGGATCTCCTTTTCAGTAACCCTACCCCTCTTAGGATCCTGTAGTAACTAAAGATATGGATTTATAGAAGTTATTATTCATGATTTCATGCTTTATAGCTGGTTGATGTGTTTCAAAGGAATAAATGTCTCATATAGCTCAGAAAAGTGCTTTCTAAACCATACATGAGAGAAAGAAAACTTTTTTCCCATTTTTTTCTGATTTTATTAGAGAAGATTTTAAAACTATTGTATAAAATAAAAGAAAATAGCTTAGAATCTCTGTACATCCCTAAGTAAAAGGTTGTCCCTGGCACCTGATAGAGGTATATTAAATGTTAGTTCTTGGTATGTACATTATAACCCCCGTTTTAAGATTTACTTTGCAGGTAAATGACTACCTATTCATAGAAAAAGAACATATAGAAATTGTAGGTCAGACTGTTAATACTGATTGTCTGTAGACAGAGGAATTTTTTGGTATTTTATTTTTATATTTTTAAATATTTTCCACTGAAATCAAAGAGGAAAAATATGTTTGTGTTTATAATGCTTTTTCCATTCCATCCTCTTCCCTAAATTGATGAAAAAAGCCTATAAAAGAATGCTGAGAGAGCCAGGCACAGGGCGCACGCCTATAATCCCAGTGACTCAGGAGGCTAAGGCAGGAAGATTATAAATTCAAGGCCTGCTGCATTTAGCAAGACCCTATCTCAAAAATAAATGGATAAATAAAATCAAAAGGTCTGGGGATGTAGCTCAGTGGTAGAGTACCCTAGTATGGTGGAGCAGGGGAGAAATAAACTTGGGAATATAAGGAGAATGTGTGCCAAATGGACTTAAGTGCTCTTAAGTGGGATAACTGAATGGTTTTATGTTTAAAATCCAAGGGTATAGGGGAAAAAATATACATGTATGGTATCCCTAGTATACTCTCCCACTGTCCCTCTCTCTTAAAAAAAAAAGGGGGGTGTTACTGTCATTATTTTATAAAAAAGGTAATGGGCTTAGAATGAATTTACATTTACATTAATATTAAGTAGTAGGGCTGAGATTAAAACCTAGGATTGAGTAATCTCAAATCACTCTGCCTCAAGGAAGTCTGAAGGATTGGGAGAAATATTGTTAAAGTAGGAAATTTAACCCATGCATACGTGTGCTAAAATTTGTTTTTCCAATATATCTTTTTAATGGAAGACTGAAATTGTACATATTGTACCATTAGCTATGTCTAGGAAAATGAGCATGGGTGAGAGTAAAACTCTTCACTCTTAGTCAAGACCATGATGCCTTTGCATCATTTGACAGGGAAATGGTACAGATATTAGCTGTATTAAGCAGTGTTTGTGAAAAGCTAAGAGCCCAAGTGGTGGGAAGCTCCAAGGTTGTGGGGTTAGAGTATCCATCTTTAGAGATTACTGAAGCTATTTTTGCTACCAGTGATAGGCTGTAGGCCCCAAGGGCAGGCAGGATGCCTAAAAGCTTAGTCTGCTTCCATCTCCAAATAAGGAGGTGCAGAACAGACACCTTTCGATTGAACTGATTTCATATTAAGGTTCAAGAGTAATTTTATTTTTAAGAGAGAAGATGAAGGAAAGCAACACAATCCTGCAGGTAGAGTTGTTAGACTAGGCTAAGCATTCTGATTTTCCTGCCAGTGTATGTGATCATCAGCATATCTTGTACCATATTTGTTTCTTTTATCTGTAAAGTGAGAATAACAACTTCACAGAGATATTGTGAGAATTATGAAAAAGAAAGTATTTTGAGTTTTTGTTACTTGAGCCAGGCCTTGAAACCAGGGGCACTTTACCACTGAGCCATATCCTCAGCCCCTTTTTTTTTTTCAGGGCTGAGGACCAAACTCAGGGCGTTGCGCATGCTAGGCAAGCGTTCTGTCACTGAGCTAAATTCCCAACCCCCCTTTTTTATTTTGAGACAGGATCTCACTAAGTTGCTTAAGGCCTTACTAAGTTTCTGACGCTGGCCTTGAACTTGTGATCCTCCTGCCTCAGCCTCCCAAGTCACTTCGATTATAGGCATGCACCACTACACTCAGTCAAGGAAAGTATTTTGGATGAAAGTACTCTAGGTAGTTGATCATACAACCCATTTAGGGAGAGAATTTTCCTTACTGAATTCAGAAGGCAGGATCATTCTTCCTTCTTCCTGTTTTCTAGAAACAACAATGAATGATTAGCATAGAATGGTGTTTTAAGCTACAGAAGACCCAGTACCATAGTGGGTCACACTGTTTGTCTACCCAGGTTGGTATTCTAGCTCAATAAGTGATACCCAGAGGTGCTTGATGGGGAAATATGGCTATGGTCCTCCATTAAAGAACTACACTCCAAGGGCTAGGGCAGTGGCTCATCTGTTAGAGCTTTTGCCTGGCATGTGCGAAGATCTGGGTTCAAGCCCGAGCACCACATACACAACTAAGTGTTGGAGAAACAAAGGCCAGATGGAAAAATAAAATTGATTCTTTCTCTCTCTCTCCCTCTCTCTCTTTAAACAAACAAACAAAAAAAAACACACACACACAAAAAAAAAACAATTACACTCCATATAGGCAATTTGTCTTCGCTTCTTCATGGATCTATATGGATTTAAGGGCTTTTAGACACATGTAACCTCTTTAAGTAATAATTTTTACATGTTTACATTCTCTACATTTTGAAAAGAAACTTAAAAATATAATTTTCATTTGCCATTCTTCCAACAGTACAAATTTGATGGTAATAGAGACAAAGTTGCCAATTTGGAAACATAATCAAATAGTACATTTATTAACTTACTCAAATTCCTGCTTAAAAAAATCTCTTCTCTGTTCTCAGCCCAACTGAACGTGAGCGAACAGAAAGGCTAATTAAAACCAAATTAAGGGAGATTATGATGCAGAAGGATTTGGAGAACATTACATCCAAAGAGGTAAGAGATTTCAAGTCCTGGTTGTTGCAAGGCTAGGAGTGGGATAACAATAGGTGTGAGGCTAGAAATGGTGTGTAGTTGAAAGTACAGAGGGACTTTACAGAGATTAGCATTAATATGTGGTCTTTGTTTCAGATACGAACAGAGTTGGAAATGCAAATGGTGTGTAACTTGCGGGAATTCAAGGAATTTATAGATAATGAAATGATAGTGATCCTTGGTCAGATGGATAGTCCAACACAGATATTTGAGCATGTGTTCCTGGTAAGTTTTAAGGACCGCTTTAAGTGAATGGTATGCTGAAGCTAACTTGTATGTACTGATGGGAGAAGGGTGTAAATTGTTACATTTTATTGTATTTGAAATGTAACTTACATTCAAAACAAAGGTAGTAAGTACTCAAACCTCATCACTTCCTAGTCATTTTTCTGCATTTTTTTTTTTGAGAGGGTCAGTGAGAGAGAGAAAGAGAGAATCAATATTTTATTTAGTTTTTTATGTGGCCTTTGGTTTCTCAGACACTTTGTTGTGTATGTGGTGCTGGGTTTTGAACCTGCATCCTCAAGCATGCCAGGCAAGCTCTGTAACTGCTGAGCCACTGCACCAACCCCTTTACTGCATCTTAATATTTTCTATGCTTTTAAGGTTATGTACATCTGTTGTATGGTGGAAATGATATATTGATGTGCTAGTGCTTGTTACCTCCTAAGTTCTCACTCAGTAACATCAAACTTGTGGATTAAATGACTGTAGTAGAAATATTTACACCAAGGAAGTTGGCAAATGCTAAAAATTAGGCTTTTCTTCCCCTAGGTTGTTAAATATTTCATCTGCTTTTCATAATACTCAAAGTCAAAAACACCATTGGTTATAATTTTATACAGTGTGTCGAAACAGGATGATCTTTAAAGTACTTCTTGAATGTCTATCAAATGCATTTTGAGAGAGACAGTGAGAGAGAAAGAGAGAATCAATTTTATTTAGTTTTTCATGTGGCTTTCGTTGCTCCAACACTTTGTTGCCTACATGATGCTGGGGTTCGAACCCGGATCCTCATGCATGCCAGGCAAGCGCCATCACCCCTGAGCCACCTTTCCAGCCCCATGTCAAATACATTTTTGAAAAGGAACTATTTATAACTGAGAGGCCATTGGACTTTGTTTATTAATTTTTTTGTGGTTCTGGGGATTAAACACAGAGATTTATGCATGCTAGGCAAGCAACCCACCTTGGAATTATAACACCAGCCCTGGATTTTTTAAACATATTTAAAAAAAAAAAAAACTTTGAGTCCTCCCCCAAATGCTTTTCATGGTTACCAAAAGGTCAGTGACTAAATTTGCTCTTCATGGTTCCTGACAGATGAATTAGGAAAGTTTCCAAAATCACCAGACTCATTTTCCTCTCAAATGTTAAAGAATTCTAGTTTTCATCCGCATGTAGTAGTATAAACAAGGTTAGCAAGGATAATTAAAATCAAAGAGGAATGCTGTAGAAACCTTATTTTTTGTTTTTTTGTTTTTCACTTCCCATGCATTTTGCCCAAAAATGTTAATAAGGAACTAAATCATCTGGTTTGTGTTGTACTTCCTTTCTCTGGTGAGGACATTTGTGAAGTGTAAAGAGATTATAAAGTGGGAAATGAGAGAAGAGGAATAAATGCATAAGGACTAACTAAACTGTGTCCCCTTACCCTGAGTATTCAAAAGAGTTTATTCCACCAGGCAATTAGACTTTGTGCTTTTGAAGGAATCTATTGATAATCTACAGTGTGTGGCTATAGAGTGATTCATACTGGACTATAACTATGAAATTACTCATGAAGAGCTGGGAGGGGAGCTTCTTTTCCAGTAACTTAACTTGACTAATAAGTGTTGTCATTTCTGGTTGAAGATCATACTGACCTATTTGTAAGACACCTGGCTTTATTTGTTATCTGTTCCATGCGGGATCACTGCTTATATATTACGAGGAAGGCTCTTAAATGTTAACTATATAAAACTTAGGAATAACTCATTCAAATGGGCCATGCCCCCAACTATATCCATGAAACAAGGACAAATGCCTGTAGCCAAAAAGAGTGCATATTAGAAAGTGACCAGAATTGCAAACTTGAAGTCACTTGCACGTTTTTATGTATTTATTTTTTATTTGCCATGCTTGGATTTGAACCCAGAGCCTTGTGCATGCCAGACAGGAACTATACTACTGAGTTAGTTACACCCCTATCCCTGAACCTGGATTTTAATACCTTCAAAGGTTATGGACATGTTAAATATGAAGTACAGCCAATTTCTGACTGGTCAACCTATTTTATTCTAGGCATACTTCATTATGGCTCTTTTGCCACTTTCTTCAAAACTACCTCCTGCTTACCATTTTCTCATATGGTATATCTCAGGGAAATCAAATTTTATTAGTACTTTTAAATCTAATTCCTCCAAAATTATATTTCCCTAATCAACTACACAAAAGTGGGCTGGGGATGTGACTTAAGTGATGGAGCACTTGTGTACCATGTGTGAAGCCCTGGGTTCAATCTCCAAAACCAAAAAAAAAAGCATTTGAGTATTTGTACTAGTAGATACATCTTATGATTTCACAATTCTTCCATAAGTTTTTTCTTATTACAAAAATGATTGGTTGCTGGGCACAATGGTCATGCCTGTAATCCCTGCAGTTTGGGAGGCTGAAGCAGAGGGATCACAAGTTCAAAACCTGCCACAGTGCGAAGTTAGTCAAACACAGAGTGTCACTGGCCGAATGGAATCCCTCATTTGTAGAGCTGGACCTAAACCCAGGCTCAGGAATAAAGTAGACAAACTTATGTTTTAGATCCATAGAACAAAAATACAAAATGTTAAATATTTATGAGATACAGTTGCAATATACTTCATAAGATATTTGAACAAGCTATGCTGCATACCAGTACAAAAATGTAAATGTTTAATCCCATTGTCAAATATTTTGAAGAATAACAAGGGATGATAGGAAGGGAAGAGAAGGGGAAATGTTGGAACTAAGATAAAGCAAGGTACATTCTAAGCAGTTATAAATGTCACTGTATATAGTATAGCCATATATATATATAAAATGTTCTTCATAGGTGTAAGAATTATGTCACTGTATTTGGGTCTTTTAGGAACAAAACAGGACCCAGAAAAAAGCCAAAGGATCAGGGGACGAGAGGAGGGAGGTGGAGGGATTGGGGGGGGGTGTTAATGAACAAATTGCATTGCTGAATTGTGTGCATCTAGGAATGTGACAACTGATCCCAACGTTATGTAAAACTATAATGTACTAATAAAAATAAATTTAAAAAAACCTGCCTCAGCAACTTAGCAATGCCCCAAGCAACATAGTAAGACCTTGTCTCAAAATAAAAATAAAAAGGGCTGGGGATGTAGCTCAGCATTTGAGCACCCCTGGTTTCAGTTGGCTGGTACAAGAAAAAAAATGTTTATTGTAAAATTTTTAGAAGATAATAAATCATATTTAATCACCACCAAAACAGATAATCTTTATTTCTTTTTGTTATCGTCTTCTCATTTTTCTTGGGGGGGGGTGAAGGGGGAACTGGGGATTGAACCCATTGGCACTTTACCACTGAGTTACATTCCTACACTTTTTTTTTTTTTTTTTGAGGGTCTCACTAAATTACTGAGACTAGCCTCGAACTTGTAATCCTCCTGCTTCAGCCCCCTGTCTTGGCTGGGATGACAGGCATGTGCCAATGCATCTGGCTTCATTTTTGCTTTTATTTTTACATATACATATAATATATGGACTTTATATTTTAGAGCAACAAAATTGAGTAAAAGGTAGAGATTTCCCTTTTACCTCTGCCCCAAACATGTATAGCCAATATTCATGCATAATCAATATCCAGCAGAGTGGCATGTTTATCACAGTTGATGAACCTACGTTGGCATATCATTATCAACCAAAGTCTATCATTTTCATCAGGGTTTGTTCTTGGTGTTGTATGTTGTGTGTGTGTGGACATGTATCCACCATTTATAACATACAGTTTTTACTTTTAAAATGTACATCTTTATACATATTTTTGAGCAAAGGAAAATCTCTTTAAAAAAAGAGAGGACCGAGAGAGAGAGAGAGAGAGAGAGAGAATCAATTTTATTTAGTTTTTCATATGGCTTCATTGCTCTGACACTTCATTGTGTATGTGGTGCTGGGGTTTGAACCTACATCCTCATGCATGCCAGGCAAGCGCTGTAACCGCTGAGCTACCACTCCAGCCTCAGGAAAATCTCTTCATGGACCTCCTATCCAACAAAATAAATGCATGAACAGGTTCTCTGAAAATCTTATACCTGCTCCTTGGTGATTCCCTATGTTTGCACTATCATATCCTGTGTGCAGTCCCCTGTATCTTCTCCAGTGAGTCCATACACTGTTGTCTTTTCCTACCAGTTGTCAAAGAAAAAAAAGATCTTATCTTCCACTGCAAGTGGTGGTGTTAATTTTCTGCAAAGTCATCTCATCTTGTGCATTGCTGCGATGCTTGGAACTCACCCAGATTGTGTGAAGACAGCCAGCAGAATTTCTCCCTCTCTCTGGAAGAATGCTCAGCTCTGCAGTATACTGCACAGAGATCTGTTTACTTGGAAGGGAAGGATATGTTGGTATGGAGAGGGAACACATAGAACATAGTTTACAGAAAATTTGGTCCCTGGTTCACTCACAGGTTTTGGCAAGCAAAAAAAAAGATATGCAATGGGAAGATAAGATTGATTGATGGAAAGCAAGGGTGTTACTAGAAAAAAGTTCTTTTACACTCTACAAGTATATGTATACAATTTCTGTGACCTGGAAGCATTTGCCCAACCAGATTTCAAAATCAACAGCTTTCCTGGAGAATCTTTGCTTTGGCTCAGAAAAAAACTAAATGTGGCTGGGTGCAGTGGTGCACACCCATAATCCTAGTGACTCTGGAGACCAAGGCAGAAGGATCAAAAGTTTGAGGCCAGGCTTGGCAACATAGTGAGACCATGTCTCAAAATAAAAGTAAAAAAGCCTGGCATGGGGCTGGGAGTGGTAGCTCAGCAATTAAAGCACTTGCCTGGCATGCACAAGGACCCGAATTCAAACCCCAGCACCACGTATAACTCAATGTCAATGAAATGAAGGCCAGGTGGAAAATAAATGAAAGTTGATTCTCTCTCCCTCTCTCTCTCTCTCTCTCTCTCTCTCTCTCTACTATTCCTTTCTCTTTAAAAAAAAAAAAAAATCTGGTGTGGTGGCACATGCCTGTATTCCAGCAACTCAGGAGGCTGAGTCAGAAAGATCCCAAGTTCAAGGCCAGCCTGATCAATTTAACAAGGCCCTAAGCCAACTTGGAAGACTGTGTCTCAAAATAAAGATAAAAATTACTAAGGATTATAGCTCAGTGGTAAAGTGCCCTGGGTTCAATCTCCAGTACAAAGTGGATTGGGGAATGTGCATTAGATAGAGGTGAACAGATCCTTTGCAGAAAAGCAGGCAGCTTTCTTAGTTATAAAAGAAAAATGGTATTAAACACACAATCACTAATTTTGTTCATGAATTTAAAAAGTAGTCAGAATTCTTACTGTTGATTATCTTTTTCAAGATTTGACATTACAGATGCTTTTAGAAGAGGGCTGGAGTGGTGACTCAGCAATGGAGTGTTCGACTGGCATGTGCAAGGACCCAGGTTCAAAGCCCAGCACCATATACACAACTAAGTGTCTGAGAAACTAAAACCAGATGAAAAGATAAATAAAATTGATTCTTTCTCTCTCACATACACACACATACTCTCTCTCTCTAAAAAAAAATCCTTTTAGGGGTTGGGGATTTAGCTCAGTGGCAGAGTGCTTGCCTAGCACTCGCAAGGCCCCGAGTTTGGCCCTCAGCCCTGAAAAAAAGAAAAAAAAATCCTTTTAGAAGAGTTTCCTTTTCAAAGAAAATTTCAGACTCAGACTGGTTACTTTCACTGTAGGTACAGAGAAATGGAGAGTATATAAATAGATGAGGTAGTAATTGAGTGGGTTATTTTTATCAGGTTCAAATTTTTATCTCTGTACTGAAGATGTGTGGCATAAAATTCTCTTAGAGAGGAAAGTTAATAGTGTATGCTTGGTTGTCACAGTAATATAACTCTTAAAACTTGGGAGCTGTAGGTATGATACGATCAATAAGGCACAGGCAGGGATACCTGTCTGTCCTTGGAGATGTGTCAAGTTGTATTTATCCTAGCAGAACTGCCAGAATAATTCTTTTTTTTTTAATTTGGTTGAGATAGTCTTATATAATTCTTGTTTGCTATAACTGTGTTGCCTTTTATTTTTCTTGGATCAGTTAGACTATTTCCTAAACAGCAGGGCTATCTCCTAATGATAGCATTTGAAAAGAAATCAGTTACTTGGGTCTTTGGGTTGGTGTACATGTTGGGGAACCGGAGTGAAAGTTGGAAATGAACTTACTTAAAAAATATATTATAGGGGCAGGAGTGGTGGCTCAGCAGTTACAGCGCTCTCCTGGCATGTGCAAGTACACAGGTTCAAACCCCAGCACCCACATACACAACCAATTGTCAGAGCAATGAAAGCCATGTGGAAAACTCAATTAAAAAAAAATTGATTCTGTCTCTCTCACTGTCCTTCTCTCTTTAAAAAAAAATATGTATATATGTACATATACATATATTAATTATAGGGGATTAGAACAGTAGCTTGGCTATTACGGCGCTTGCCTGGCTTGCACAAAAGTACGTGAGTTTGAACCCCAGCATCACATACATGACTAAGTGTGGGAAAAACAAAATCCATTTGAAAAAATAAATATGATTATTTCTCTTTCTCTCTCCTTCTCTCAAAAAAAAAGTATAATCCTAAGATTTCATTTTACATTTCAGTAAGATTAGAATGTGTTTTACAAAGGCTGGAGCAATGGCTCAGTGGTTATGGCACTTGCCTGGCATGGGACATGAGCTCAAAGACCAGCACCCATGTACACAAAAACGTCTCCAGAGCAACGAAAGCCACATGAAAAACTAAATAAATTTTATCTCTCTCTCTTTCTCTTTTTCTGTCTCTCTCATAGGGTCCCTCTCTCTTTAAAAAACAAAACAAAAACAAAACTGTGTTTTACATAATTACCTAGAACAAAGGGAGAAACCCCTGTGGAATTAAGTCATTGTAAATCTGAAAAGCCTGGGGTTAAAAAAAGATTGGTTCTGTGGGGCCCCAGGGGGCTGAAATTCTTGTATTGTGGACAGAAGTAATTATAACAAGTTGACTCCAGTTCTGTTAGATTGAGCCTGAAGCAAACCTAACCACAGCCCAAGTCACTTCACGTGGGCTTCACTGAGTCAGCAACCAGTGCTTTTAATTTATTTTGCCTCTGGATAGAAGTCACTTTATATTGTCAAATTGAATTCTATCCTGTCAGGTAGGTAAGAACCATGGACTTTTCCCATCAAGCCAGGGTTATTTCCATCTAACTGGACAGAGCTCTGAGGAGGATTTAGATTTCTAAATTAAGAAGTAAAGTGGTCATATTTCCCTGGCTCCAGTTTAGTAGCTGATTGACCCATATTGTTTGGTGTTTGTCTTCTTGAAATCCTTTGTGGTTCTCCAGTATAAGCGTTAGTTTTCTCAGGTTGAATACAGAGCCTTTAGAACCTTCCTTTTTTTTTTTTTTTAAACAAATGAAATGAATCCTCATCCGAAGACATTACTTACTGATGGTTTCCTAAATGGAACTTCAGCAGTGTCCTTGAGATCTCCCAGTTAAAGAGTCTGATTGCAACATGATAGTGTTTATATAACAGTTGGCAGTTTTCTAAATGCTTCATTTACTTATTTGATCACTCATTCAAAAACATTTGTCGATCTTCTTTATTTTTTCAGACATAAGAACTGGGTATTTCTATGGTCTGAACCACACCAGGGGCTCAGAGAGAGCCAGTAGAATAAGGATACAGAGATGACCCTCTATTAGACAATTAAGAAAGATCACTAGTAACATTAGCAAAAGTGGTAAGGGCAGAGGCTAGATTGTCATGGGTTCAGACTTGTGAAATAGGGAAGTAGAGAAAGTATTGCACTATCTTTCTATGAATCTTGGCTATGGAGGGAAGAGAGAAATAACAGTATCTAGAGAAGGATTCTGGATGGAGAGAAGTTTCCTATTTTAATTTTATTTATTTATACTTTGAATTGAACCCAGACACTTTACCACTGAGTTACATCCCTGGACCTTTTTATTTTGAGACAGTCTTGCTAATTTGCTGAGACATCCTCAAACTTGAAGGCCTCCAGCTTCATCCTTCTGAATCTCTTGGAGTACTGGCATGTACCACCACACCTAGCTCCATTTTAATATGGGATAAACTTATGGAATTTGAGGGGATGTTATCTATTATGTAAAAGGACTGGAATTGAAAGGGTATTTTATTTTATGGATAAGGAAAGAGAAGGGAAAAAGTTCAAACTTTGCCCCTTTGTCGCACAGTAAGAAGAGGAGGAAAGTCAGAACTTGAATTCAGGTATTCTGATGCTAAGTTCCATTTAGTGCACTTAATTCTGAAAAAGGTAAAATCTTATTTTAAAACATTTTGCTTTTCAAAGGGTGTCAAAGATGGTTCAAAGTGAGAAACTTGACCCAAACATTGAGAAGCTTCTTATTTTTTCTTGTAAGAGAAATATAAATTGAAGCCACCCAGAGATAACATGTCACACCTATCAGATTGGAAAAAATTCAAAAGCTTAAAGACACATTTTGTTGGCAACATTATGAGAAAAGTGGAATCTCATGTATTGCTGGTGGGAATGAAGAATATTTTCAATTTCTGTGGTGGGGAATTTAACGGTGTCTAATAAAACTAGTTTAGCTTTTCACCTAGGAAACCCACTCCAAAGAAAATGAAATGCCATTCATAGGAAACTCGTTGTATAAAACTTTACACTATTACCTAATGATGTATTATGCAGAAGTAAGAAAGAATAATAGAGAGCTCTGTACATTATTATAAGGAATAGTTTCAAAAATACATGGGAAGGGGGCTGGAGCGATGGCTCAACAGTTACGGTGCTTGCCCAGCATGCGCAAGTCTGAGGATTCAAACCCCAGCACCCACGTACACAACTAAGTGTCACAGCAATGAAAGCCATGTGAAAAACCCAAATAAAAATTGATTCTCTCTGTCTCTCTCTCACACACACACTGTTCTCCTCTCTTTAAAAAAAAAAAAAAATGGAAAGTAGGGCACAGTGGTACATGTCTGTAATCCCAGCAACTGGGGAGGCTGAAGCAGGAGGATGATAAGTTCAAAGGCAGCCTCAGCAACTTAGCAAGACCCTTTCCAAAAAAAAAAAAAAAAAGATGGGTGAGGATGTAGCTCGGTTTAATCTCTGGGTGTTTGTTTATTTTTTGAGAGAGACAGGGACAGAGAAAGAGAATCAATTTTATTTAGTTTTTCATGTGGCTTTTGTTGCTCTGATACTTCATTGTGTACATGATGCTGGGGTTCAAACCTGCATCCTCATGCATGACAGACAAGTGCTGCAACTGATGAGCCACTGCTCCCGCTCCAATCCCTGGTTTAAAAAAAAAAAACCAGTTATATTGGAAAGTGAAGAGCAAAAAATTATATGTAGTATATTATTTTGATAATATGAGTAAGAAGTGATAATAATGGGCTGGAGCGGTGGCTCAGCAGTTACAGCATATGCAAGAACACTGATTCGAACCCCTTCACCATATACACAATGAAGTGTCCGAACAACGAAAGCCACATGAAAAACTAAATAAAAGTGATTCTTCCTTTCTCTTTCACTGTCCCACTCTCTCTTAAAAAAAAAAAATAAAGTGATAAATGTATATTTGCTTTTTTTCAAAATAGAGTAAATCAAAATCAATAAAAATGGTCACCCGTGTGGCTGGACCAGTGGCTCAGCAGTTACGGCGCTTGCCTGGCACGCGCGAGTACGTTGAGTTCAAACCCCAGCACCACGTACACAGCGAAGTTTTGGAGCAACGAAATCCACATGAAAAACTAAATTAAAAAATTGTTTCTCAGGGCTGGAGTGGTTTTAGCGCTCGCCTGGCAACCACGAGGACCCGGGTTCAAACCCCAGCACCACGTATACAACTAAGTGTTGGAGCAATGAAGGCCATGTGAAAAACTAAATAAAGTTGTTTCTCTCTTTCTCTGTCACAGTGAGACACTGTACCCCTCTCTTAAAAAAAAAAAATTGTTTCTCGGGGCTGGAGTGGTGGCACGGTGGTTACAGTGCTTGCCCAGCATGTGCAAGTACACAACACAGGTTCAAACCCCAGCACCCCATGTACACAACCAAGTGTCAGCAACAAAGGCCATGTGAAAAACTCAATAAAAATTGATTCTGTCTCTTCACTGTCCTTCTCGCTTTAAGAAAAAAAAATTGTTTCTTTCTTAAAAAAAAAAAGTCACCTGTGAGAATTAAACATATAGAGGTGTGGGAGTGAGACTTTCAACCTTTTAAATAAGCTTTTGACTTTAAACTATGTAAAAATTCTGTATACTAAAAAATAAATAGGAAACAATGGGGAAAGCCTACCCAACATACACAACTAAGTGTCTGAGAAATAAAGTCCAGATGAAAACAAAAAAAAATTCAAGCTCCACGTGACCAATAGTGGGACAAACTGACTTTATGTGCCTCCTGATTCAATGCAGTAGGAAGTATACAACATCACCCTTGTAGCAGCATGCAGTCATGCCAAAAATGTTTGACCTGAATCTAATCACCAGTAAATAATCTTAACAAACACAAATTGTAGGAAGTTCTCCAGGATAACAGACCTAGAGTCTGCAAAGATGTCAACAACATGAATAATGAAAAAAAAAAAAAAGGCAGGGCTGGAGCGGTAGCTTGGTGGTTATGGCGCTTGCCTGGCATGTGCAAGTACACAGGTTCAAACCCCAGCACCCACGTACACAACTAAGTGTCGGAGCAACAAAAGTCATGTGAAGGGCTCAATAAAAATTGATTCTATGTCTCTATCTCACTGTCCTCCTCTCTTTAAAAAAAAAAGGCAAGGGTAAACTGTTTAGATTAGAGAAAATGGAGAATAGAGGCATCGCAACCACATGCAAAATATGATCTTTGAGCAATTAAAAAGGATATTTTGGGAACAGTTATTAAAAAATCAAATATGGATAACATTAGGTTCTTACTATATTAGGGTTATATTTCTTGTATATGATCAAAGAGTTATATAAGAAATGTTCTTGGATGATACATATTTAAGTATTAAATGTCGTAATACATTTTTCATATTACAGGGCAAAATGTGTGATATGTATTTGGGAAAAAAGGAAAGAGGAAGAGAAAGAAAATGTGGCAAAATATTAATAATTGATTGTTTTGCAGATAATCTGTAGGACCCCCTTCCCCAAATTTGCCATTTATCCCTGTCTTAAAATGTTGAGCATCATGGTTTCCTCCTTTGCCAGAGCTTCTGTTTCAATCTTTTCTGCCACACTCTCAAATCCTGCCCCCCAACTCCTTAAATAGAATGTATTACACTAGAAATTGTGGACTTTGGAACCACATCTAGGTTTAATTCATAATAATGTTGCTTTTGTCATAACATATCTATATAGCTTAGATTGTATTGATCAAAATACCTCTCCTTTATACTCTTTAGGAAAAATGGTTTCAATTTTATGAGGATCTGTTTTCTTATCTGTAAAAATTAAGTCTATCATATATAAAAACCAAATGTGATAACATATAAAGTGCCAGCACTTAATAGATGTTATTGGCCCTCGTTTTGGAAGCTCAGCTTCTTCCTCCACACTGCTCCTTTTCAATTATTGTATTTAGTTGAATGTCTAATACTCCCTAACTTTGTCTTTTTTGCTCCTTAGGGCTCAGAATGGAATGCCTCCAACTTAGAGGACTTACAGAACCGAGGGTAAGCACACAAGGCAATTGCTGACACTCCCATGTGAAAAAAAGCCCCTATTTAGTCTTTATATTTTCCTATCAAATAGTGTCAGTAGTGATTTTAATCTTTTTAATTTTTTTTTATTTTTTTAAGTGCCATGGGTTGAACCCAGAGGTGCTTTCCTACTGAGCCACATCCCCAACCCTTTTTATTTTTTGTTTTGAGACAGGATCTCGCTAAGTTGCTTGGGCCCTCACTGAATTGCTGAGGCTCGCTTTGAACTTGCAATCCTCCTTACTCAGTCTCCCAAGGCACTGGGATTATAGGCGTACACCACTGCACCTGGCTGATTTTAATCTTAAGAGTTATTCTCCAGGCCTGGAGTAGTGGCTCAGTGGTTACGGTGCTTCCCTGGCACGCATGAGGACCTGGGTTCAAACCCCAGCACTACATATACAACTAAGTGTCAGGGAAGCAAAGGCTAGATGAAAAAATAAATAAAGTTGATTCTCTTTCTCTCTCTCTCTCTCTTCCAAAAAAACAAAGTTATTTTCCAATTGATCATAATCTAATAAAGCTTAAAATGGCTACTTTCTAATTGTTTTCTTCCAAGAAAGATCAGCCATTTTATTGAAAGGACTTTTAGGAATAAATATGCAAGTCTTTGGTGCTCTTTAAATTCAAATGTAGTTTTTGTTTCCTGTTTTTATATACAAGGACATAGAACTGCATATTTTGGTTCACTGAGCTTGCTGTCTTCTGTAGGTCAAGCACAGTACTTGATGTTGGGAATCCACAGAGTCAAATAAAACTCAGTCCCTATCTTTTGTCTTTTCCTGTGTGAAGAATAAGTAGCTAATGAATGGGCAAGCTTATGAAATTTGAGTAAGAAATTTTATCTTAAATTAAGAATTTTATCCCTAAGCAGAATGGCGATTGATTGTAGTAATTGAGATTACAGTGACAATTCATTCTTCTCTTTTTACTTCTTAGCTAATGCATGCTAAATTTCTCATTGAACCTCACTTTAAAAGGTCAGATCATCCCATTAAGAGATGAGAAAATTGAACAGGAATTGGAGTGTTTGCCTAGTACATTCGTTTTGGGTACATTGACCAGCAAAATGGTGTGGGGAAAAGAGAGAAGGTGAGGGTCCTCAGTGTGGACATAGATAAGACCAACAGAGACTCAGAGATAGTAATGACTTGCTGGCTGCTTGGCTTCTTGTTTTCTCAGCCACCAGGTAGCCTTCTGGTTATCTTTACCATTATTATATACATACTCCCTATCCCCCTCCTCCTGGAAGAATGGTATTTCATAATTGCTAAAATGAACTTGGAATAAGACGTGTGAAATGGTTATACGAAGAATTCCAGGGAAGAAAATCTGATTGCTTAGTTTAAAATTTGACAATCAATAGAACTTGGAACTTTTAAGTTGGTAAAGATTGGGTCTAGAGTTATTAATGGTGGAGATTATATCCTGGTCTTATGAATTTATATTTACCTAACTCAGAGCTTTATACCAAGGGGATACTCAGTAAATGTGAATGAATGATAGAAAAATTCACAAAGTGAGAACTTTGACGTGCCTAATGACAGGTAAAGGGAAGGAATCAATTAGTAAACTATCTGGGAATTCAGAGTTCTAGGTTTTAATCCTGTGTTTGCTGTTTGCCCTTTTTGGCCTAGAAAACAAAAGCCTAGATAATTGTTTATTGGTTAGGATTCTTAAAAGTGCCCCTAAAGGGTAAGGACCACTTATTCAACTAGAATAATAACACTGAATCAGGGTTAGCACACTCTGACTCAAGAACAACCCTAGCCAGAGATAAACCCATCCATCTCATATACTTTTATTAAGTTTGTTATTTTTTAATTTTTTAAAACTGATACATACCGAGTTTAGTCCTTAGCCTTGAAAAAAAACCCGATACATAAAAAATGGTGCATATAGGGTACCATGTGATGTTTCAACACATGTATAAATTGTGTAATTTTTTTTTAAAGAGAAAGAGGGACAGTAAGAGAGAGAGAAAGAATCATTTTTATTTAGTTTTCATGTGGCTTTCATTGTTCTGACACTTCATTGTTTATGTGGTGCTGGGGTTTGAACCCGCATCCTTGCGCATGCCAGGCAACTGCCATAACTGCTGAGCCACTGCTCCAGCCCAAATTGTATAATGTTTTAATTAGGTTGAACTTTTCTCCTCAGACATTCATCTTTTCTTTTCTTTTTTTCTTTTACTTTTGTTGTTGTTGTTGTTGTTGTTGTTTTTCAGGGCTGAGGACGGAACTCAGGGCATTACCCATGCTAGGCAAGCGCTCTGCCACTGAGCTAAATCCCCAACCCCTCATCTTTTCTTTATGTTAGAAACTTTCACCTTTCTGTTAGCTTTTTGAAATGTACAATATTGTATTGTTACCCTTTGTCACCCTGCTGTGCAATAGCACACCATTTACTTCTTATAAGGCTAAATTTTAAAATGTAACTGTATCTCGTTGTCTTAAAAAATAGAATGGTTGGGTGCCAGACATCTACTTAGGTCTTGTTTCTTAAATTCAGTGTATTTTGTTTTGCTTTTGTTTTATGGTACTGGGTATTGAACCCAGGGTTGGCTTTACCACTATGCTATGTCCCCAGCCCTTCCCCCCGCCCCCTGTTGAGACAAAGTCTAAGTTGCTGAGGATCTCACCCAGTTGCTGAAGCTGGCCTTGAATTTGTAATCCTTCTTACTCACTGGGGTTGTAGGCATGAATCATGGTGCCTAGAAAATTCAGTGTTTCTTAAATTATGTAAAGAATTATAGTTCATGGGTCTATAAAAAAAATCATATGTTCTGCCCCCTGTGAATGATTTATAGGATTTTCAAGTATAATTTTGACAATAAGCCATTTCTACACAACCTACTAGCTTTAGAACCTAACCCCAAGTGAACTGCTGTTCGTATGGAGTCACTACTGAGATGGCAAAGAAATTTCAAGGAGTGCCAACACCAATTGGCAGGGGCTGCTTGAAGCTATGTAATGAAAAGGATTGGGAATCCTTTTGTAAAATCAGAAAAAAGGGTAAGGATACTGGTGTAAATTCAGGTCGGAGATGTTTATTGGGCTTGTTGCTCTCGGGCCAATTTCACCTGCGCCGCCATGATGAGGGCGGGCATGGGAAGCGGCAGGTGGCCAGAATGGCAGGCAGGGAAAATGGCATTGAACCTTCGCCAGGCAGCTGGTTTTGCTGGCTACCTGGAAGTTCACGATGGGGTTGGTCCTTTAGAGACTGGCTGGTGGATCCATCAATCCATTGGAGCTTGTCCGCCAGCATCCCAATTGGCTGTTCTTTTCGCGGGCAAGTTGCCCTTTGCCCTGCCCCTTAGCCAGCAGGAATGGCCTAGTGTCTTGGCTGAAGGCACGCCCCCAGCCAGGGTCCAAGATGCTATGAAGTGTGGGCTACCTGAAGCCACGCCCCCAGCCAGCCTAACACCTTTTCCTGCCTCTAGAGATAGATTGTGTCATAGATCCGTTACTGAGTGGATTGGATTAGGAGATGGTGTGTTTTTATTTTAAATAAAATAAAGAGAAGTGAAGTTCTTTCTAGTAATAGGTTTTGATGCTGAATTAAAATACGTTCATTTCATGTCCCCAAAAAATTTTAGCTACTTGGCCTTAACCACAGAGTTGGTTAGTTGTGGCTCTCCTTTTATAGTCATTTCTTTGACTTAAAAGACTAGATTTGTAGAACCCTACATATGGTTCTGAGAAAGAAGCAGCTTCTACAGAAAGAAGTGAGTTAATCTGTGTTTTATTGTTGAAGTAAACTAGTGATATTTAAGTGTATACAGCACTGAGGAAAGATAACTTCTGGGAAATTCAACCCAAGCATCTGTTGACATTGTACAGTTAGGAAATGGAAGATCCCAGGGGTGCCTAACTACTGAACCACATCCCCAGTCCTTTTTATTTTTTATTTTGAGAGAGTCTCACTAAGTTGCTGAGGCTAGCTGTGAACTTGAAATTCTCCTGCCTTAGCCTCCCCAACTGCTGAGATTACAGGTGTGTGCCACTGAGCCTCGCTAGAAGAAATTTTTTGATAGAGAAACCCTTTTATGCAAGCCTGTTTGTATGGGAGAACCCTCAGACACATCTGCTGCCATAGCAGCCAGGAATGCAGCCAGATAAAGTTAAAGGAGTTTCAAGTCCAACTTTCCTCTGACCCTCCCAGGCCTGACCTCATTTGCCTTTCATGTAGTTTGAAAGAGTAATAGTGCAACCATAACAATTTGGCATTTAGAAAAATAGGATGATGGTGCTGTTAAGAATTAAACATGTCAGGACTGGAGTGGTGGCTCAGTGGTTGTGGCACTTGTGTGGCATGCTCAAAGACCTGGGTTCAGGCCCCAGCACCATGTACACATCGAAGTGTTGGAGCAACAAAAGCCACATGAAAAACTAAATAAAAATGATTATCTCTTTTTTTCCTCTCTCTCTCTCACTGTCCCTCTCTCTTAAAAAAATTTAAACTTGTCAATTTTAACATCGTTATTACATCTGAAATAAATGTATATGACATATTGGTTTAAAAAAGAAGAAAGGGGCTGGAGCCATGGCTTGGCAGTTATGGCGCTTGCCTGGCATGCGCAAGTACGTGAGTTCAAACCCCAGCTCCATGTACACAATGAAGAGTCCGAGGAATGAAAGTCACATGAAAAACTAAATAAAAATTGCATCTCTCTCTCTCTCTCTCTCTCTCTCTCTCACTGTTCCCTCTTTCTTTAAAAAAAAAAAAAAAGAGACGAATAATGGGAAGAAATTTTTCCTTTCTCTTTTTTCCTTTGGGTACAAGTTAATAGTCTGATTTCATACAGATAACTTCCAATGAAAATTAATATTGGTAATGTTACTAACATAAAGAAAAGTTGTTAGATTATGGATCTCAGGTTGATTCTTTGGAGTAAAATAAAAGGCCTATTTTTTAGAAGATTGTAAAGACAAGATTGTGTAATTATACATAAACTGAAAATGAAATTTAGATGTTGAACATGGAAGATAGCTTTTTTACCCAGTGACACCCTCATGTCCAGGTATCCCCAGTCCTTTTTATTTTTTATTTTGAGACAGCTTCTCTTAATTTTTTAGCTTTTTTCATTTTTTTTAATTTAATTTCAGTCTATGGTATAAACAGGTTTTTGTTTTATTTATTTTTTTTATAGAGAGGGACAGTGAGAGAATAAATTTTGTTTAATTTTTTTCATGTGGCTTTCGGTGCTCTGAGACTTCATTGTGTACGTGGTGCTGGGGTTTGAACTCGCATACTTTTGCATGCCAGGCAAGCACTGTAACCACTGACCCACGACTCCAGCCTGTAAACAGGTTTTAAATAAGAAAAAATGGTGCTGAAGTCTAGGGATATAGATCAGTGATAAAAGTACTTGCCTAGCTTGAGCAAGGACCTGGGTTCTCTACCTAGCCCTACAAAAAAGAAAAGAAAGAAAAGCAGTACTGAGAATTGTATTTAACCTGATTAGTAGAATATATGTTCTTCCGTGGTTTCCTTACAGGGTACGTTACATCTTGAATGTCACTAGAGAGATAGATAACTTCTTCCCAGGAGTCTTTGAGTATCATAACATCCGTGTATATGATGAAGAAGCAACAGATCTCCTGGCTTACTGGAATGACACTTATAAATTCATCTCTAAAGCAAAGTGAGTAAATAGTTCGCAAACATGTTCTGACCCCTGTTCCTCATGTTCCACGTATGGCTGGGTTTGAGGTCTATTGGTAACTTACTGATGTTATTCAGGAAAAAGGTTGTAAAGGGAAAAGAATGCTAAGATTTTGTAATCCTAGGCAAAAGACTAATGACCTAATACTTCTTTAAGTAAATGAAGCCCTCCAGAAAAAGCAGCCTCATATATTGACCTCACACTTCCATTGAGCACAAATTAAAGAAAATAGTGTTATGCTCCAGCTAAATAGAAGAGATATAGAAGAAATTCTGAATGAAATTCTTAAGTTTCCAAGTGAATAAATTTGTAAGTTAGAGAACAGAAATTATTCTGAACAGGTAGAATACCAGGTTCTCCTCTGAAGGCAAGGAAAGAAACATAGTGAACTTAGGAAATCTATTTTCCCAATCTTTTACTTTATTTTTATCCATACTTTAAACAGCAGAATTTTTCTCCAACCCTTTGTGTATATCTTCCTTAAATTAATTAGCTCTTGTAGGAGAAATTATTTAGTATTTACTTTGTGTTTAGCATCAATTAGTCTTAATATTAACACTGCATTGTTGAAGTCCCTCAAGATTTCCTTTCCAATCATATTCATGCCTTCACTAGAAGGAACTATAAATGAGCTTATTGGCACTTCCTCCTGCAGGTAGGACTACATTTACACCATCCCAGACAAATGAAAAATGCCTCTGTTCTTAAAGTCTTCCCAGAATGATTGTGTGGTCCTTCTCTTAAGGACTTTCATGGTCAGTACATCCCTCCTCTTATCTAGCTTTGAGCCTGTTCCTTTAGCCTCTCGCTATTATCTAAAATATTTTGTATTCTTGAAGACTACTACTAAATTATTTTCAGTAATAATCCATTCATGGTATGCTTACTTTGTGCCAGTTACTTTATGTGATATTTTCTAAAATTCTGAGAGGCAGATGCTGTCATCATCCTATATGAATGAAGACAGACTATAGGAACGAGATTTATAGAGGTTAAATAATAAGCAATGGAAGTGGGACTTAGGTCTTGAAGCAAGGTCATGTCTGTTTACTTTTTTTTTTTTTTTAAAGATAGACGTGAAAGGGCTGGAGTGGTAGCTCAGCAGTTATGGCACCTGCCTAGCATGCGCAGGGACGTGGGTTCAAACCCCAGCACCACATACACAATGATAGTGTTAGAGCAACAAAAGCTACGAGAAAAAGTAAATAAATTTGATTCTTTCCCTCTCTTCAAAAAAAAAAATTAGAAGGAAAGACAAAAAATCAATTTTTTCATCTGGGGTTTGTTTCTCCAACCCTTAGTTGTGTATGTGGTGCTGGAGTTTGAACATGGGTCCTTGAGCATGCCAGACAAGCCCTTTAACCGCTGAGCCACTGCTTCAGCTCCTAGGTCATGTCTATTTCAAAGTCCACAGGTGTACCAGAATAGTCTAGTTACATAAGAAGTGCAAACTTGAAAGACTAAGTAGCTTGTCAGGGTCTGTGCTAAACAGACTAGAGTTTGAGGCATGGCCCCAATTGCAATGAAAAGAGAAGCTGATGCCAGCTGGGATTAGAGGGAAACATGAGGCACCCAGGGCACAAATGGAGGCACCCCCTGTCAGGCTCCTGCAAGTGTGAATCAGATCTGACATGGACTAATTAAGCCTTCTTAAATACTGTTCTCTGGGTGTCTCCTGTATCTCCCCTAACTAGGGCCCTGATTCCTAAATGATGCTTAACTGAAAGATTCTTCATGCAGGCAAAAGGGAGCTCAAACTGTAGGGTGGAATCCAGGTAGGTGAGAACTGACTTAGGTCTTTCATTACATGAATTAGAAGTTATCCACTGAAAAACTCCTGTTGTGAATATGCCAAAAGGATGTTTTCATGGGATTAATTTCATAATTGCATTTTACTTGGGTTTGTCCAAGTTTGAGCACCTTCCTTACCTGTAGGCATAGCCTGAAAATTGATACTTTTACGTTGTCATAGCTCAGTGGGACAATATAGAGCACATGTCTAAATTTTCATCTGCATTGGCTTTCTCACTGTAGTTAAAACAAAAACACTAGTGTGCAATAAGTAAAACAAATATTTTTTAGTCATTTGGGATAATATGTGAGTACACAGAGTGACATACCCACAGACACTTAAGACACCAAAATTTTTTTGTACCTGATTGTCAGGTAGGAAGCTAATCTTCCTTCCTTCTGAGACTATTCTATTATTCCAAACCATTCTCTACATCTTTGTAGCTTGTCTGGCTCACTTGTTTCAGCACATAACCTCATGCTTCCTTATAGCGATAACTTAATACCTCCATGAGCGTCTCCAGAAGCAGTATTAGAAGCTCATCTGTCATCATCACAGTGAATGAGTGAATAGATTTCCCCTTATGCTGACATGTACATACTTTGCTTTTTTTGGAATAGCTCCTTGGGAAGGATTCTAGAACCCATGTGCACTAGCAATAAGTGGTGTATCACCTGCTTCCATCCAGCTTCCTTGGTTGTGTAGCCAGTCTAGATAGAACACAGGTTGTGGTGTTGTGAAAAGTAACATTCAGAACTGTCTGAGTAGGGAGGAAGGTTGGTTTCATTTGGTTTGTGCCTTCTTCCAGGGGCAGAACCTTTACTGGAATTTAAAAATGGAAACAACTCAAAAAATTTGAATAAATTAGATGAATCACACCTGTAACTCAGGAGCATGCAAGCCATGAAACATGTTCCTGGGGCTGTAAGGGAACCTCCACCACACAAAAATGGGGTCTAGTCTAAATTTAAAATGCTCCCTCTGGGGGATGGGGATTTAGCTCAGTGGCAGAGCGCTTGCCTAGCATGTGCAAGGCCCCGAGTTTGGTCCTCAGCCCTAAAAAAAAAATGCTCCCTCTACATTCTGTGACCATCACTACACTTACCATATTGAATTTTAATTGTCTGTTTCTCCTGCTAAAACAGGGTAACAGTTGTACGTTACTTATGTTTGCATCTTAGCACCTTGAACATTATCTTACATATGGTAAATGTTTGTTGAATGAATAGAGAATATTAGTGAGTTTCATTTAATAGCACCCTTAAGACCTGCCTTACCCTCACATTTTATCATAGTGTACATGAGTATTCCAAGAAGTAGAGGATTACACAACAAGAAAATGAAAGGGCAGAACAGAAGACTTGGAGGGAAAATCTAAAACCCAGCTTTTAAAATGAACTGTTTTCCTCTATTCTTTACCCCAATCTCCCAAATTAGGAAACATGGATCTAAATGCCTTGTGCACTGCAAGATGGGGGTGAGTCGCTCAGCCTCCACTGTGATTGCCTATGCCATGAAGGAATATGGCTGGAATCTGGATCGAGCCTATGACTATGTGAAGGAAAGACGAACAGTGACCAAGCCCAACCCCAGTTTTATGCGACAACTGGAAGAGTACCAGGGGATCTTGCTGGCAAGGTGAGTCCTCAGTGACTTTCTCAAATTCTCCCTCCTTTAAAATAAGGCAAAGTGAAGTGTCCTTCTCAGCAGGTAATTCTCTACCCAATTTGAGTGTGATATTTTAGTTGGACTTCTTTCTCTGTTGATCAAATTTTCAAAAAATAAGGGCGAAGGATGTGGCTTTGTTGTAGAATTTTTTCTTAGTATGAGGAAGGCCCTTGGTTTGATCTCCCATCATTTAATTCTGGAAAATTCACAATCATATATATATAGAGAGAGACATTTATATCTCTTATAGGAGCATAATATAGAAGAATCAAGACTGGGTTGAGGGCAATGTGGGGGTAACTTATGGTTTAGGATCAAATGTGTATCATATTGTTACTTTATACTCATTTATGATTGTACAACAACTCAACTCCTTAATAAAAAATTTTTAAAAAACTTTTTTTCCCAAAAACTAAGCACAAACATTTAAGATTAGTGTGGAAGATTGGGTATTTTATCTTTCAGAGTGATATTAGGTAAAAGATAAGCTAAAAGATGAAAATACTCAGCTAGGTAGTTTTTTTGCAGGGGTGTTTTGTTTTTTTAGAAAGGGGACAGTGAAAGAAAAAGAGAGGCAATTTTTATGTAGTTTTTCATGTGAATTTCATTCTTTGGACACTTCGTTGTGTTCGTGGTGCTGGGGTTTGAACTCATGTACTTGCGCATGCCAGGCAAGTGCCTTAACTGCTGAGCCACCGCTCCAGCCCCAGGTTTTTTTTTGTTTTTTTGTTTTTTTTAAAGAGAGAGGGACAGTGAGAGAGAGACAGAGAAAGGGAGAAACAACTTTATTTAGTTTTTCACTTGGCCTTAGTTGCTGTAACACTTAGTTGTGTACGTGGTGCTGGGGTTTGAACCCGGGTCCTCACGCTTGTCAGGCAAGCGCCGAAACCGCTGAGCCACCGCTCCAGCCCAGGTTTTTTTTTTTTTTAAGGTAGGAGCTGGAGCAGAGGCTCAGTGGTTATAGTGCTTGCCTGGCGTGCGCAAGTACAAGTACACGGATTCAAACACCAGCACCCTTTACACAACAAAGTGTCAGAGCATTGAATGCCACATGAAAAACTAAATAAAATTGATTCTCTTTTTCTCTTTCTCTCACTGTCCCTGTCTCTTTAAAAATTAAAAAAAAAAATGAGAGAGAAGGACAGTGAGGGAGAGAGAAAGAGAATAAATTTTATTTAGTTTTTCTTCTGGTCTTCATTGCTCCAACACTTCATTGTGTATATGGTGCTGGGATTCTAATCCATATCCTACTGCTGCAACTGCTGAGCCACCACTCCAGCCTGCTGGGTATAGATTTTAGTAAATACTTCTCAACATCTTATAGGCTGAACATAGCTACTTCATCAAAATGGATACCAGTTACTCCTAAGATAATACTAGACTAGGCTTAGCTGAAATTCTTGGAAAAATTTTTGGCTTGTTCTATTAAAAAAAGGGGCGGGGGGCTGACTCGGTGGCTCAGCGGTTATGGCACTTGCCCAGCATGCACAAGTATGCAGGTTCAAACCAGCACCACAAACACAATGAGGTCTCAAGCAGCAACAGCCACATGAAAAATAAATTAAAAAATTGTTTCTCTCTTTCTCTCTCTCTCTCTCTCACTGTCCCTCTCTTTAAAAAATAATAATAATAATAATAAATTTTTTAAAAATTACCTACTGTTACTTTGGGGGTTTTGGGGGGGTTTTTTTCCCCCTTCAGAGCTTGGCTTCACTGAGCCCTCTCCAGTAATTTTGATCATGTGGCAAATGTGTATGACTTCATGTGTGTGTTGATACTGCCCAAAATCACTTTCTTATTTTCTTTTTTTTTAAATCTTCTAATCAAATTTTATACATATGCTTTGCAAAAATGCAGAAAATTACAAAAGAATAAGTAACATATAAACTCAATACCCATAGGCAGCAGTCAACATTACCTTAACTGTTCTCCAGGTTTGATCACATATTTTAATGGATATTTTTTCCACAAAAACTATTTTGCATTCTTGCCTCTCTACCCACTACAGGTCTTGAATATATTTCTATATCAATAAGAGGCAGCTGTTTTAAATAATAACTTGGTAATTGATTATTAAAATGGATAAATAATTTCACTACATCTTTACCCTTCTAGAGGTGTAAAATACCTTTAGTTGCTCTTGGGAATAAATGTCAGCTATTAAATGACTTGAGAATCAGTTTCCTTAGATGTCACATACTGAAATTCTAGAGGTTGCTAGGTTTTGCTTTGTTTTTCTCCTGCGGGCATGTTCTCAGTGGTTTTGTTAGGGTGAAGGCACAGCTGTGTAGAAGCAGTTGGGGCTGGTGCCAGGGTCTGACTCCAGCAAGTCCCATGACTTGGTCTTGACTCTTCATTCTGGGCTATGTTTCCCCTGGGGGAAGAAAAATGTTAACCTTCCAGCCTATCCACGCAGAGGGACCATCTTTCCACCCCCAAAGTATTGTGAAAATGTGGCCTCAGCATAACATTATGGTTTCCACTAAAAACCCCTCCCGTTTACTCAGCACTTGGAATGAGTTCATCTGAGCTGTTCTCTAGGAGGCTGGGAGAATACTCGAGCTTCTCCTCTTTTTAAAAACAATGATATGTCTTTGTGGCCAAATTTTGATGACATTTTAGTTTAAATCAGAAGGTAGGACACAAATTATTTTTTGCACAAGAAAGAAGCACCTAAGGGGGGTTGATGAAACATAAATATATATTCCCAGACACACACATGACGCATGTTAGGCAATGTCCTCACGTGACCCATGAGAGGAAGGATACTATGTGTCCTGCCAATTTCACTATTTATTCTGGAATCCCAGGCTACTGCAAGCTGTTGGTCTAAGTTTTTTAGCATATGTGGTTTTTCTTAGATGTTAAAGGAATTTCAGAAAAATCTTAAATTAGGATAAGAAGGGCAGCATAAACCCCACAATTGCTCTTCCTTTTCCCTTTCCCTTTCTTTTTCTGTTGCATCCTGATTTCCTGGGCTTGATTCATGTAGGAAGGGCAATCCTGGGGAGAGAAAACCACAGAAGTTGAGTCAGTAGATCTGGTTTCCGTTCCTAGTTCACCCCGTTAACTGCAAACTTGAGAAGTTACTTCACATTTCTGATCCTCACCCCTCCCCATCTATAAGAGGAAAATTTAGAGAGCCTCCTCCACAAGGTTATTGTGAGTAAAAATGTACAAAAATGTTTACCATGTATTGTGAGGACTATTTTTCAACTCTTTTCTCCAAGGTTACCCAGAAAACACATGCATGCCATTTATTTCCTCCCCCTTGACATCAACCACTGCCTCCCACCAACACAAACAGACGCCCTCTACAGAAACTAGAAGGGGAAATGTTGCTGGAATTTCCTGTATTGTGATGTTTCCTGGATTTTAATCACTAGAATTCAGTGTAAGGATGTCAGTTAGGCTGGCTTTGGCCCTGAGTATTAGAGTACCTCCATCAAACAGGATCTCAGCAAGAAATAGCCCACTTAGATTAGGGCCGTTGGAGGAGTTTTATAGAGGAACTGTTTACAAAGATGTGCCGTTTTAGCAGAATCTAGAGACTTGTATCTGCAGAGCTGTTTGACAATAGCTTCCAGCCCAAAGAGAGAGTTCCCGTTTACTAGAACCTAGAAGGACACTCCTGTAGAGAAAAGGACTGCAGAAAGGGGAAGTAAAAACTTCAAAGAAGGGGCTGGAGCGGTAGCTTGGCGGTTACGGCACTTGCCCGGCATGCGCAAGTACACGGGTTTAAACCCCAGCACCCATGTACACAACTAAGTGTCAGAGCAACAAAAGCCATGTGAAAAACTCAATAAAAATTTATTCTCTCTGTCTCTCTTTCTCTCACTGTCCTTCTATCTTAAAAAAAACAAAAAACAAAAAAACAAGAACTTCAAAAAACCCCAGATAGCCTGAGGTACCCTGCCCTCAGTCCCTTTCATCCAATGTCCTTCTGAGGCTATTAGGCAGCCCTTGTAGAAGTCAGAAGAGAAGAGGGCCTGTTGATGTGGTCTTTTGATCAGCCTCCAGTGCAGAAAGGAGGGTAGAGAAGCTGAAGAGCAGACCTGTAGACACAAATAAAAGATAACCCACCCAACACCCCACTACATGTAGTTTTAAAAGTTTATCATCTCCTCTAACAAAAAGCACAGAATTAGTCTCAAATGGCCTGTGGTGATATAATCAGGGACACTAGTTTGCACCTCTTTTTGTTAATAGTTTGGTTCCTGAGGTTATCTCCTTGTGATTGCTAGAGATCTGCCACTTTTGTAGGCATTTACATGTAAATTGCTAGTGTATGGATGATGAAAAAGGGCTTTTGAATTAGGGAGAATGACCTTTCCCAGTAGCTCCCAGAGACTTCCTCTGGAGAGTTGGGGCGTAGGGAGGGTGGGCACTGGGTCATATGCCTAATGCCAGTCACTGGCTTAAATAGGAAATAGGATTTCAAGGATTGGCTAAAACATTCACTTTCAATCCTCTGGAGCTAGAGAAGTGCCACATTCTGTGAACCCATGGGACAGTGAACACCCAGACCAAATCAGGCCACTGGCAGTAACAAAACTGGCTATAAGCATACAGCCATACATCTGCAATCCTTGATGTGTTGTCTAGAAATCTTGGCACTTGCAGGTTAACTGCAAGGTGAATTATGCCAAGCAGATTCTTGCTTATCACCAAAGTCCTGCACCAGGACTTGATTGGCTGTGTGTTTTTGTTTATTTGGTTGTTTTTTTGGTTTATTTTTGTTCCTGGGAATTGACCCCAGAGATACTTTACCACTGAGCTACATTCTCAGTCTTTTTTTTTTTTAAAGACAGGGTCTCTTGGTTGTAAGGGTCTAGCTAAGCTGTTGAGGCTGGCCTCAAACTTGCGATACTCCTACCACAGCCTCCTGAGTTGCTGGTGTTACAAGCTTGTGCCACTGTGCCTTGCCTGCTTAGAAGAGCAAAGAAAAGAGAATCTCCAGATTCCTGTAGCTGTCTGGAAGCTCTGTCACGCCTGGCAGTTTAGGTAACCTGGAGAGAAAAGCCCTTAGAAAAATTATTCTGCTTATTCAGTTTGCAAAGAAATTCCATTTCCTGTTCAGGTGTTTGGATCTTGTGTTTTACATATCTTTTCCTGGTATGCATGTGGTGGTTTTCTCAAGGAGGTAGGGCCCTGATCCTAGAATTCTCTAGCTCTGTGCTTTACTGGAGGTGGTAGGCTTCTGAAGGTATTGGTTTAATGCTTGGAGGCTTTAGTAGAGAATGTTTCCAAAGTAATACCAAGTTCTTATAGTGATTTATTGTTTTATTACAGTCTTAATCAGAGTGTGAGAGGATATGGGCCAAGTAAATGACAGCCCTCTGAAACACAAAGGACTCTGCATCTTTCAAAATAATTATTAAGAGCTTGGAGAAGGCATTTAATATCTCCATCTAGACCTAATATGGAGGATATCATAAAGCTACTAATATTCATGTCTGATTTTATTTTTTTCAGTTTTTATAGTTGGGAGGGCTAGAAGCAAGATAGGAGGGTGTGTGTGTGTGTTTTGAAACTCCACTAAACTGCCAACAGCCCTGTTTGTTATTCTGCACTCCTATCATGAAGATATCTGGCAGATTTATGTTCCATTAGACACGTTCAGATTTCAGGCAGACCATTTGCAAGCTGGGCCATGTGTCTGTAATATTAGGTTTCAGTGTATAGGATGCAAGAAAGAAAAATTGAGTGGTAGCCAGAGAAATCTGTGCCACATGTCCTCAGAAATGTCAGCTTTAATTCTTTGAAGGCCCTGACTCAAGGGTCAGAGGAGGCACGGTTGTCTTTTACCTTGACTTTGCTAGTATAGACATTGAGGTCTAGTTAGCTGGTGCTCAGTAGTCAGCCAGCAACAGGGGACCTAAGAATGAAAGAACATGAATTCCTATTCAGGTGACAACCAAGCCTAATATAGGTTTTAAAGAATTTTGTTAATAGCTTTTGAGTTAAATAATCCTAAAGCATCTAGGCCCATGCACAGCACACAGAAAATGCTCAGTCAATGCCTTTCCCTTCCTTCCTGCTGATTACCTAATACCCTAAAAAGTAACCACAAGCAGTCTGATTTTCCTGTAAAGTGGTCCTTCATTTTTAGCAGTTATTTTCCTCTGTAAGGGGAGGGGGAGAGATAAGAGAATAGGGTGTCTTACATATCTTGTCATTTAAATTTCCTTCTTGTTCATTTATTAAGTCAAAAGCCAAATTCTTACCCAGAGTAACTCAGTCATCTTGTATGTGTCTGTGTGTTTAGACCAATTCAAATTCAGGTCAGAGGCTACAAAGGATCTGAGACTTGGTTGGATCATCCAGGCCATAGACCAACTCTGAAGTTCTTTTTTGGCAACTTATTTACTTGCTGCCTGCCTGGACTGGGCAATGGGATGACAGGAGAATCTGCTGGATCTAAAAGTTAACAGTTTAAAATAACAGATATGATCTAATGTCTTAGACCTATCCGTACCAGTGATAGAACATTAGAATACACTAGCTCTGGGCAAAGCTTCATTAGATGTTACCATATAAAACTGATGATGCATATGTACTCTATGATCCATGTTTTCCACTTCTATATATAACAACTTTGAGAAACTTTTGTGTGTAACCAGGCATTAGAATATCCATGGAAGTGGTTTTGTTGTTGTTGTTGTTGTTGTTGTTGTTTGTTTTGAGAGAGGGAAACAATGAGAGACAGCAAAAGAGAATCAGTTTTATTTAGTTTTTCATGTGACCTTCGTTGCTCTGTCACTTCGTTGTATATGTGGTGCTGGGGATCAAACCCATGTCCTCGTACATGCCACTGAGCCACCGCTGCAGCCCCCAGAAATGTTGTTTTTAATAACTAAAACTGTTAGCAAGATGACAAAATGGATAAATTGTGATGTATTCCTATTCTTTATATTCTATGAATTACATTTCACATACAGTGATGAATCTTAAAAACATGTTAGGCAGATGGACATGGTAGCACATGCCTGTAATCCCAGCAACGTGGGAGGCTAAGGCAAGAGGATTGCAATTTAGCGAGACCCCATCTCAAAATAAAATATAAAAAAAGGGCTGGGGATGTTGCTCAGTGGTTAAGCACCCCTGGATTTAATCCCTGGTACCCACCCCCAAAAGGCAAAAAAAAATAATTTATAGAGAAATCGTATAGTTTAATTTCATTTATATAAAGTTCAGAACATGCAAAGAGCTAAGCAATATGGAAGAACAAAATATATGGTAACACTTGGATGAAAAGAAGAGTGATAAGCACAGAATTAGTGAGGGAAGGCACCCCTCTATTGAGGGTGGGGTGGAGGGATGGGTCAGGAAGGAACTCACAAAGTAGCGGTAGTGGTGTCAGAGGCATGGTAATGACTGAACTGTATGAAAAAACTGCCTGATACTCTCCCTGAAGGTCCTATTGCAAAAAGTGAAAAAGGCTTCAGATCAGTCTCTGTATTGAGATATTTCTTTTTCCTTTGTGAGTGACAATTTTAATTCCAGAGCACCAACCCAATATTTTATGATGATTATCTTCCCCCAAAAGAGAAGAAAATCCCTGCTGGGTACCAAGCCTAAAATGTCAGCACTTCTTCTGAAACATGTACTATTTATGCCTATTTGCATAACTTCCATCTCTCTTTCCCTTCTGATGATTTCGGGTATTCTAAAAAATTATACTTGGGAGAATTCTTAGAATCATAAAAACTTCTTTTTTTTTTTTTTTTTTTTTGGAACTGGGGGTCGAACCCAGGACGTTGCGAATGCTGTGCAAGCGCTTTGCCACTGAGCTACATCCCAGCCCTCATAAAAACTTCTAATTAGCCTATTGACCAATAAAGTCAACTGAGTTTTTTGTTTGTTTGTTAATTTGTTTTGTTTTGTTTTGTTTTGTTTAAGAAGGATGAGAACAAAGCTAGAGGAGTGGCTCAGTGGTTAAAGCGCTTGACTGGCATGTGTGAGGACCCAGGTTCAAACCCCAGCATCACATACACACAACTAAGTATCAGAAAAACTAAAGCCAGATGGTAACACTGATTCTTTCTCTCTCACACTCTCTCTCCTTCTCTTTCCAAAAAAAAAAAGAAGGATGAGAACAGCTACCCTCTGAGCTGTCCCCCATGTGCATAACAGGTATTGTTCTACCATATGAGTAAGAGGATTTGGTGCAAGTTTGAACATCCTCATGATAGGTGACAGAAATTAGAAAGCACCTTATATTTAGGTCAGGATATAAGGATATCTGAATACAAGAGAAGAAATTTTAAAAGGAAGCAAACTGACTTTGATTGGTAATAATGTACAATGTAGTCCCCACTTACCAAGTGATCAGCTTGCCCTTTGCTCAGCCATTCACTTGTTTGAGATATGTGATATGTTGTCTCCTCCTAGGGGTGACTGGAGTTCATGCAGCTTGGAAAAAATGAAAACCCTACCTTACACCCAGCTAATTGATTACAGCTTGTCCTCATAAACAACTTGACCTGCTTCCTACGTGGGAAAGCATCCCTGTGCTGTGCAGGCCTGAGTCAGAGCCCCACCCAAGTAGCAGACAGACAGTAAGCTGAGAGCAGGTGCTGCATTGAGAACAAACAGGTCACATTAGTGCAGGCACATGACTCAGCAGACCTTGGTGCGGCCCAGAGCCCGGGACAAGTTGCCATGCAAGTTTTTTTCATTCCTCACAGCAGTTAAGTAACTCTTTGTAGGCTTGTTAAGTAGTGGAGACTACACTTAGTGACCTGCTCACTAGGCAGGTGATCCTGGCCCACCACAAAGCCAGCTTTCTCTTTTTCACTGGGGCTTTGGGAATTGTGCTTCCTTTGAGTGTGTAGTTTGAAATCAATCTCTTCCCCACCTCAGAGCTTCTCTCCATAAAATAACCAAGGATGACTGTGAGGAAGTGATCCTCTAATTAAAGAATGATCACCATCCTCCCTATACCTCCACGTCAGCCATTAGTCCTATCTGAGTTCTTTATCCCAACAGAGTATTTCCTTTTGTATGACATGTATGTTGTTTAGGTTTTAGGTTTTCTTTCTGGTTATAATTACTAAATATGATCTTTTTTAAAAAAAAAATTCAGAGTTACAGGAATACCGAATGGAAGAAAGTAAGTCACCTCCAGAAGTATGTTTGCCTTCCTTGAAAGAATCACTATTACCAGTTGATGATCTTCTTCCAGATTTTTTTCCTATACTTATATAAACATGAAGACTGACCATTTCACATATGTTCAACATATTTTTCACTTAATAGCATTTATTGGACATCATTGCACTAAAATGCCTATTTTTTTTTTTTTAAGAGAGAGAGGGACAGTGAAAGAGAAAGCGACAATCAATGTTATTTAGTTTTTCATGTGGTTTTCATTGCTCAGACACTTCGTTGTGTACGTGGTGCTGGGTATGAACCTGCTTCCTCACACGTTCTAGGCAAGCACTGTAACCACTGAGCCACCACTCCAGCCCCTAAAATGTGTATGTGTGTGTATTTAAAGAGGGAGAGAGTAAGAGAGAATCAATTTTTTTATTTTTTTCATCTGGTTTTTGTTTCTCCAACACTTAGTTGTTTATGTGGTGCTGGGGTTTGAACCCAGGTCCTCGTGCTTGCCAGGCAACTGATCCAAATGCTGAGCCACCTCTCCAGCCCCAAAATGCCTATTTTTAACAGCATCATAGCATATAGATAACCTATAATTTAAATAAATCCTTTTTGGTGTCTAATTTTTAGTATCACAATGTTAAAGTGAATATCCTTGTATGTATATATTTGTGCACTTATAGATTTCTCCAAGAAAAATTCTTAAAGGAAGATTGCTGGTTAAAAGGTTAAATTTAGAGATCTGTTGCCATGTTTGACCCTTAAAAATTCTATGATTCATACTTAACCAACAGCGCATGAGAGGGCTTGTTTGGCCATACCATTATCAACACTGGTTGTTACCAACTATTTTAGTTCCTGTCAGACTGATAAAAAGAAAAAAAAATCTCATATTGATTTATTGTTATTGTTTTCTTTCAATATTGTTTTTTGCTATTAGTAAAATTGAGCATACTTTTGAAATATTTATTGACTGGTTCTGTTGAGTAATATTAGAACATTTTGCAGGTTAAGATTTATCTGGGAGTGATTTCCTAAGAGGGTGTTGATTGTTTTTACAAACCAGAGTAAGGTGTTTCCTGTGTACATCCACAGCAAACAGCGGCATAACAAACTATGGAGATCTCATTCAGATAGTGACCTCTCAGACCACCATGAACCCATCTGCAAACCTGGGCTAGATCTCAACAAGAAGGAGATCACCACCTCAGCAGACCAGATTGCTGAGGTGAAGACCATGGAGAATCACCCACCCATCCCTCCTGTCTTTGTAGAACATGTGGTCCCACAAGATGCAAATCAGAAAGGCCTGTGTACCAAAGAAAGAATGATCTGCCTGGAGTTTACTTCGAGGGAATTTCATGCAGGACAGATTGAAGATGAATTAAACTTAAATGACATCAATGGATGCTCATCAGGTTGTTGTCTCAATGAATCAAAATTCCCTCTTGACAACTGCCATGCATCCAAAGCCTTAATCCAACCTGGACAAGACCCAGAAATGGCCAACAAATTCCCAGACTTAACAGTGGAAGATCTGGAGACAGATGCGTTGAAAGCAGACATGAACGTCCACTTACTAACTATGGAAGAACTGACATCACGACTGAAAGACCTCCCCATGTCCCCTGATCCTGAGTCACCAAGCCCCCAGCCTAGTTGCCAGGCTGAAATCTCAGATTTCAGTACAGATCGCATTGATTTTTTTAGTGCCCTCGAAAAGTTTGTAGAACTTTCTCAAGAAACCCGGTCTCGATCTTTTTCCCACTCAAGAATGGAGGAGCTAGGTGGAGGAAGGAGTGAGAGCTGTCGACTGTCAGTGGTAGAAGTAGCCTCTTCTGAAGTGACTACTGATGACCAGAGAAGCAGCTCTTTGAGTAATACTCCCCATGCATCTGAAGAGTCTTCAATGGATGAGGAACAGTCAAAGGTAAAAACTGTCCTTATAGTTCACAACATAATGTTCTTTCCAAAAACAGTGTTTGAGATTCTGTTATGTTTACTTCTTTATTTTCTATGTTAGTTAAGGTTTAGGAAATAGTAAGGAAGAGACAGTCTGGCTGATATTTTTCCTTAAAAACTTAGGGTTTAAATATTTTTTTCCCCAGGGCTGAGGATTGAACTTGGGGCCTTGCGCATCCTAGGCAAGTGCTCTGCCTAAATCCCCAACCCCTAGGGTTTAAATATTTTTTAAATCAGTTGACTTTTTTCAGGCTTCTGGTGTCATTAGAAGCACTTCTGAGAGGGATATGGAGGAAAAGATTAGCCAAAACAAAAGTCTAATGTCCTGGCTGAACAAGGTGAGGTCATCCCTTCTGTGGACCTTTATAGTTCATGTCAAATCTCACCAGTAATCAAGTGCCAGGGACTCAAATGCTGCTTGAATGAGACCTATGTCTCTCTAAGAAGATAAATTTGTTTGGAAAATTCTTTTTGTCTCAGAAGATTCAAAGGCTGGACACGTATAAATAGTTGTTGGAGTAGCAATTTATGCCCATGCTGAGTTATTGCTGCTAATAATGTTTCTGAATTCTTCAGATCCAACTCTGTGATACTCAAGAATTAAGAGTTGGTTTGGGGAGCTGGCACAGTGGTACTACCTGTAATCCCAGCAACTCAGCAGGCTGAGGCAGGAGGATCACAAGTCTGAGGCCAGCCTTAGCAACTTAACAAGACCGTATCGCAAACTAAAAACTTTTTAAAAAGGACGGGGATATAGCTCAGTGGAAAGCACCCCTGGATTCAAATCCTAATACCAAAAAACAAAAAAGAAAGCTGGAGATATAGCTAAGTTATAAAGCAGCACTGGATTCTGTCCTCAGCAGTGCCCCCCAAAAAACAATAATAATAAAATAAGAGTCAACTTGGGAAAATGAATTTGCGGAGCAGACAGAATCCTAAAATTCTTTTTAGTTCTTATACTAAGCCATCTCAGACCATGGAAGAAAAATAGTATATATTGTCCATTCTAAGACTCACTCTTATTTTCTTTTTGACACTCCTGAAATTAGACCACGCAGAAGTTGGAGAATAAATGGTGACAGATTTGCTCTAACATACAAAACTTCACTTAAACAATTTTAATGGAGTTTCCTAGATTATTGACATCTCCTGAGTTAGACTTAACATTTACTCCACCTTGTCTGTGACTCATCTGATCTCTGTCCTTAACTACCCCAGGGCAACTCTTGCATCTGCATCTGTCTTCTCCCCTCCACAAAGACTATGCCTATATTTTGTTTCATCTGGGAAGTCAGAATGCTTCAGCTGTCCTTTGGACCAGTGGGTGCAGCAGCACTGACAGAAATAGCCTTACTGCAGAGTTCCTGGTCATATGAGTGCTCCCTCCGTGGCTGGTGCACAAACCATGGGCATCTCTTTAGTGTTGGCAAGTTCACATCTGCCTGATGTCCTGGCAGATTTTCCCAAAAGGCATGACTGACCTTGTTAGTTTGTGCTAGCTCTAATTCTCTTTTGAAGAAGAAAAACCAGAACAATTCCTAGGAAAATACTGTACTTGAAGTCTTACATAAAAATGTTAACAAAGTAGATTGATAGTCATTGTGATCCCACTTCAAGAGGTATCCAAAGACTGTTTTCAGATTTTGAAATTCTTTTTTTTTTTTTTTTTTTTACAATAGATTCTGGTTTTGCATTGGCCAATTTTTGATCATTTTTTTCTAAATCTATTTGGGAATTTGTAACTGGTAAAAGAGTAAAATGTCCAAACAGTTTTTAAGTTTGCTGAGGTACATGGCTTCATGAGCAAAGTAAACCTTTTTCCAGAAGGAGTCCTGTGAAATTTAGGGATTGTGCAGTCAGATATAAATTGCATTTCCCTGCCTTTGGGATGTTGGGATGCTGCTGTTAGGATGAACAGTGGGAGGATATGGATGAAAGTTAGCAAGACAGGAGAGAAGAAAGCAGTGAATCTCTAAATCAGACATCAGATCTCAGCTACATTCATCATTCCCTGTCTCATACTGGGCATATCTAAGGTGGCCACTGAGCCTTTGAATTGAACTCTTCCCACTGAACAAGTTAGGATCAAACTGGAAGTTGATAAAAAAGGAAAAAGTCCATATACCACAGTATAGCCTGAGTCCTGGTGAATTGTGATCCTAGGAAAATATAGATTGTAGGAACCCCCAAAGCTATTTCCTGTTCATTTTAAAATAACATATTGGATTTGAATCCTACTTGCATAAACAGCACAGAAAGTTTAGTAGAATACAACTTGTAATGAATATTTGTTCACTGGCCATGAATCCCAGTTTTTTTCTTGTAGTCTGACAAAGCAATAGATAAAGTATGGTGCCAGGCATTCGAGGACTCATGTTCTCATAGCCAAATAAGTTCTCCTGGATCAGAGATTAATAAGAAGAACAGTAGCATTTTCAGTTAGGCTATAATTTGCCATAATCATCTCACCACTTTCTTTCTCTCTGTAGGCACTCTCAGAACTGGTCAGTCCAGACATCTTCATGCAATCTCACTCAGAAAATGCAATTTCAGTCAAAGAAATCATCACTGAAATTGAGTCCATCAGTCAGGGAGTTGGGCAGATTCAGATGAAAGGGGATATCCTCTCCAACCCATGCCATACACCAAAGAAGTGCGCCATCTATGAACTGTCCCTAGAGAGGGCCCAGGCCCCAGAGAACAAACCTGGACCTTCAGAGCAAGACGAGGGTTTCTGCACAACCCAGCCTGAACTAGCCAAAGACTCAGGGAAGTGCAACCCAGAAGGCTGTCCTACCACGTACCCTTCCATAGCAGCCTTGGAAGAAGAGGAAACTGCTGAGGGGGAGCACGAGCTCTGGGGCCCAGGGATGCCTCCAGGTGCTAAGTGGTGCTCCGGGTCTGTGAGGCGAGCCACCCTGGAGTTTGAAGAGCGCTTACGGCAAGAGCAGGAGCACCATGGTACGACCCCTGCATGTGCCTCATTGTCTACTCGCAAGAATTCTAAGAATGATTCTTCCATTGCAGACCTGGCACCAAAAGGAAAAAGCGATGAAGCCACCCCAGACCATGCATTTGTCCCCAAGGATTCAGAGATGGGCAAGGGCAAAGGGAAACACAGTGGGTCTGAGGCTGGCTCACTTTCCCATTGTGAGCAGAATGTCATTGTTCCAGCACCCGAGCTGTCAGACTTTCACCCCTTGTCAGCATCTCAGGAGTGTCCAGGGTCACATACTAGAACAAAGCAGGAAGGAGTCCTGAATGAGCAGAAGACTGTGGTTTCATACCAAGAATCTGAGACCCAGGGCATTCCTCTTTCTTTCCCCAAGAGGATAGAAATCATTGAATATACCCACACAATTGCTTCACTCGATCACACTGGGTCAGGTGGTAAAATAGCCACCAGTGAAGGGAGTGGGGAGCAAGGACTGGGGAAGTTGAAAGTGGAGAAGTGTGTTACTGTGCTCTGTGCACTGGATGAAAATCTGAACAGGACTCTGGACCCCAGCCAGGTTTCTTTGCACCCTCAAGTGCTACCTCTGCCACATTCTTCCTCTCCTGAACACGATCGATCCATCAACCCAACCTCCACGATGAACACTCCTGAAGACAGGGGCAATGGCGCATCAGCAGTCCTGGAGACACCAGCACCTTTTGTCAGTTGCACTACCCATGTACCATCTGCCAATTTAGATTACCTGCATCCCCAGACCATGGTTCACCTGGAAGGCTTCGCAGAGCAGAGCAGCACCACGGACAGTGAGCCCTTGACAGAGCAGTTTAGCTGGGAAGAAAGGCAAGGGACAGAGCAGTTTAGCTGGGAAGAAAGGCAAGGGGGACCCCTCTCCAGTGGCCATCAAGTGCCACACAAAGGCTATCAGTTAAGTAGTGAAGACCTCAGTTTAATTAGCAAACTCAGTGACAGCATTGGGGAGTTACAGAACAAACTGGACCCATCACCTATAGCCTCTCGACTCCCACATAGCTCTAGTAGTGAAAATATAAAGAATCTCAGTCACAGCCCCAGTGTGGTGAAAGAGCGTGCTAAAGAAATTGAGTCTCGAGTGATTTTCCAGGCAGGACTCACCAAACCATCCCAAATGAGGCGCTCTTATTCTCTTGCCAAGTTAGGTTACCTGGACCTCTGTAAAGACTGTTTACCAGAGAGAGAGCCTGTCTCCTCTATATCCCCTCATCTCAAACTGCTCCAGCCGTTCATCAGAACAGACTCAGGCATGCATGCCCTAGAGGTCCAGGAGCCCCTGGAAAACCCAGGTACCCCCCAGAACCCAGAGCCCACCAAGTATTTTGTTGAACAGCTCAAAACAACAGAGTGTATTGCACAGAGCAAGCCAGTGGAGAGGCCCCTTGTGCAGTATGCCAAAGAATTTGGTTACAGTCAGCAGTGTTTGGTCCCCAGGGCAGGACAGGAATTGACTACTGAAGGAGGCCTTCCTTTGCTACAGACCCAGGGACTGCAGCGTGTAGGCCCAGCTCCAGGGCTGGCCGTGGCACCTCGTCAGCAACATGGCAGAACTCACCCCCTTAGGAGACTGAAACGGGCAAATGAAAAAAAACGGACAACCAACCCCTTCTATAACACCATGTGATTCTGAGCCTATACATGTGACTTTCTAAGAGAAATGTTTGTAAAAGGGGCAGGTGTAATATGTAAGGAACATGCACTTTATTGGTTAATTTTATAATATTTTGGTCATATTACTGTTCCTGGCGCATGCAGGGTTTGGGTTTTTCTCTGTGTGTATGTGTAGATGTGTGTGTGTGGAGAGGTTGATTTGAACGGCAAGACCATTTTATCATTTTTTATTTTTAAAAAAATTTCAAACCTCAAAGAAACTCATTTTCAAAGAACACCTTTATCAAAGGCAAATTGCTGTTTTTCAGTCAACTGCCACCTGCTCCTCGATTTGCTGTCTGAGAAAAGTCATGCCTGCTTGGTTGAGAGAAGTTAGCAGATGGGGAGAGTGGCACTGAAGCTGGGAATTGGAAATGCTGCCCCAGGCGTTTGTGCTGATGGATTCCAGACCCGAGGCATCGAGGCATGGGATGGGCTGAAGGCAGCCAGGACATCTCAGTGCCCTCGGCTGTCATCTTCACCCTAGCCTTGTGGAGTTCCTGAAGTAGGAACATTCTGCTTTGCTTTAAAAGGGGGTCTTCTAGATCTCATTTCCTCTGGTATTCCACAGCATATCATTACAGAATAGCATATTTGTGGCTGGATTTGTTAATTTACCAAGTAAATCGTTTTTCCCCCAGAAAATAATTTTTGAAATTAAATTTAAAAGGGAATCCGAAATGAAATCCAAGAGATCTTCTGTAGATGAAAACATGATAAGAGGGAGGACATAAAGTGAAGGGTGCAGAGGCCACTGCCCAGTGATTTCTGGGTTGGTGGGGTCCACACAGGTGGTCATCCTGGCTCTGCAGCATCCTCCCACTAAAACACAGTAGAGACACAGGTTTGAAAAACAGCAATCAGAAGTCAATGTGTTCTTGTAAAATGAATACATATGTAGGGTTTTAACCCTTCCATTACTTGAATAATTCTGTGAGCCTTCTGAGTTTAATGGCCATATTTTTTTCAATTTCTTTTCTTTCCCTTTTCTGTTTTCCCATCCTGCCTAATTTTTTTAAATTTCATAGATTGTATTTGAATTGTTACATTTGTATAACCTCCATTGAATGCAGAGTTTTCTATATTATCACTGTTAACACTTGACGTAAGGTCCTCCCCCCTTTTCTGGAAGGTTTATCATTTCTCTAAGGTTTATACACAGTATTTATGTACATAATGTCACTTTCTTACAATGTTTTGTTGTTAATGTTGTGGGGTCTTTTTTATTCTTTTTAAGGAGTAGAGTTGCAACTGGAAAACACATAAAGACACCAGAAATAAAACTGATAGTTATTGATAGGAATCTGCACAGTACATTGATGGTGGTTTTAATTGTTTAAATGGAGACTTAATCACCAGCTCCTGCCAAATTATGCATTAGTGACTTCCTCCTCAGAGAAAACCCTAAAGGTTCCCATTAGATCACAGTGTGATGAAGGCTGATTTCTGTTTGAGGCTAAAATCCCAGAATGTTGTTTGCCAGGAGCAGAATCACAGTCAGGGAATGTGTATGTGTTGCCCAGGCTGGAAGCTCCTAATAGAGGCTGAGAGGCCACAGGGGAAGTACCCGTAATAACTATTTGGGATGCTGTTGCTTTACTGCTGTGTGGAGATCCTTAACACAGGAGCACCTGCCATCAACAAGCCTCTTTGAGCTTCTTACAGAAAACATATTTAGTTTGGAATAAAACACCCACCACAATGCATCAAAACTGAAAAAGGCTTGCAAATTTGCTTCCTGTTTGCTTTGATGTCCACATTGCTGAGGATTGGCCAAGTACAAACTTGAGACTTAGGTTTTTGATTAATCACAACACTGAGAGAAAGAGACAGATGTACAAACTTCAAGGGGACGTCAGAGGCCAGAGTTTGGAGGGAGCAGGTAATAGGTGACCCAGAGGTTGCAGACAGTGGTGGACTGGAACCATTTGTAGGTGCTCCACAGGAGCCATAGATCCAGTTAGCATTTGGAAGCCATGGTTGAGTCTGACATCACTGCCAGGAAACAGGATGGGCAGGAAACCACCTGCTGGTTTAGTAATTATGTATACCTGTGATATCCTTCAGTGGTTCCCTTAAGCGTTAAAATGTATCTTCCATAGAGCTTTGTGATTACTGGATATCTATGTGTTGTAAAGTATTTGGTCAGGCAGAACTGGTGTGAGGAGGCTTGTGAGATAGGGTGATGAATTCTAGGGCTCATCCATCTTAACCACCCTGTTTTGTTGAGGCAATTCCACCACCAATAAGATGGGCACAGGACAAGAAATTGTGGTACAGGTGGGGAGAAGGGGATTTGCATGCAGGATAAGAGTAGTGTCCACATCTCAACACATTAAGAACAAGCAGTATCAACAACATGGCACTGTTCCTTTCACCTGCCATCGTGTTTAATGCTCATTCACTGCATTAAATAACAGCAGAGTTGGGCAGGAAACCCTCTTAATGCTGTGAAAAAAAACCACTTTATTTTTGTAAAGAATAGAAGAAAACGGTCTTGCTCTTCCTTTTTTCATTATATTTTTAATAATTTAACTTACTGCCTAAACAAATATCTTCTACATAGGCTCTGTAAAAAGGTCTTACCAGCCCTCTCAGACCCCAACACTTGGATTTCTTGAGTTATATATACATGGTTGAACAGTGTGTTGCAGGGGGTGTGATGAGCTGTTGAGAACTTTCCAGATTTCAAACTTATGATAATTGCAGGTGGCCTGTCTCTCTTTTCTGTTCATGGAAAACCCTGACCCAGAACAAGTTTGGTAGATTAACAGAGATGAATGGGAAAAACCTTAATCTGTTGTCCAGTGCCTCTCTTTATCTTTTTTTAAAGACCACTGTAGTCTTCCAATAACTGGAGCAGTGTGTATGCGTGTGCATGCATAAAGAGTTGACATTTTAGTACAAGGGATGAAAGTCCCGAGAAGCACACAGCTGTAATCTTGGTGGTTACCTGTGGTCAACAGGAGAGAAATCCCAACCCTTTCTTGATTTTTGGAAACATACTAGTGTATACCATAATGGACACATAGTACTGTAATATGGTAATATTCATCTCTCCTCATTTTACTTGCCTTTCAGATTCTATTTAGAACATTTGTTTGGGATCATTCCTAGTATCTCAGCCTCTTCAGGCTCTTCAGTGTTTTCCTGGTTTTGTACCTTTCTACTTGTGTTTCCTTTTTCTCGTTTTGGGAACTACCAAAAGCTCTGAAGACAGCCTGAGGATGATAGCTCGGGTTCTAAAGTCCCTCTTGCTCACTGGCCTCAGACAAATACTGTCAGGTAAACCCAAAGTTCCCTATGAGAAGCTTCAGAGACAGCAGCTCACAGAAGTCCTTGCCTGGTTCATCTGAGGATATCCATACTGAAGTGCTCTAGGCATGTTTGGTAAAGATGTTTTGTGGGAGTTGTTTCTGTTTCCTAAGAAAGCATTATGCAAAAAGTCACTTTAAAGGGCATTTTAAGTAAAGCCATTTTTTGGCTTTTTCAGACAACTGTGTGGATTCTTGGTTTACATTGTATTAAAATATATGCCGTCATGTTGACCATTCAGTCCTGCAGGCACCCAGGCCCTGGCCGTCCTGTGAGTCCTTACACAAAGCAGTGCCACAATGTCAGCCCTTGTGGATAAGTGGGTAAAACCTGGAGCTGACTTCCATCTGTGTCCTGCGCTCCTATCGAACTGTCTATGGAATAGTTGTCATTTCCTGAGTGGTGGTGTGTCTTAATAGTGATGGTCGTAATGGTGAATGGCTACTATGGTTTTTGTTTAATTTTGCTTTGCTTTTTGATAGTAGACAAGATGAAATTTTACTTGTTTCAGCACCAGTGCAACTTGTAGTATCGTGGACTTTGTTTTCCATTCCAAACTAAAAGCTCAAGGCATGTATTAGACATAAGTGTATTTGTTGCCTCAACTCATCTGACATCCATATTAGGAAAAGAACTGCCACCAAAGCAGGAAGCTGCATACTCCTCACCTTTCTCCCAGGGCTTAGTGGTCCCTTGATGCCATGTAGAGCTATTGCAAGGTGCTTTCGTACTTTTCCAGCCTAGACATGGAGGATGACTGGGCCTGGCTTCTGCTATGAAAAGAAAACCAGCCTCATCTTCTCAATGCCCCAGAGATCTAGGATAGGATTTCTAAACTGGAATCATCCTTATTATCTTGAATACCCCCTAAGAGGTATACAGCTGGTACTGCCATCTGTGTCCTTACGACACCAGTGGCAGCATACTGTGTACACACGCAGAGCTAATACCCAGCACTTAACTCAAGCTGGTTAACCCAAACTAAACACTGGGGAACTGGCCCTTAAATGTTTTCTAATCAATAAGCCTACCAGGAATTGTTTGATTTTTATGTTTGGTTTGCTGGCATAGCTAATGGTGCCTTTTTTTTTTTCATTTTTGTTTGTTACCTACTTTATTTTGTAGAACTTGTTCTAAACATGAAAAACAAGTCCAGAAGACTCTCCCACTGACTGTTACCTTTACCCCAGACTACCCCAAAATTTATGCTCATGTTTTATTATATAAAGCAGGTGCTCCCTGGAATCTCTGGGACCTTTTTGAGGCATTTGAAGCAGAATATAAAGAGTGGTCTCATCTCCTTCCTTAATCTTCCTGGTGGTTGGGATGTTCCACTTGTATCATAAATTTTTTTTATTACTGATGTGCTCTGCTGTTTTTAAATGTGAACTTGTGCGCAAATGTGCAGATTCAATGTTCTTGTTACAGATTGAATAAATTTTTATTTTGAAGATGCATGTGTACTCCATTAAGTGATACAAAGCGGGAGGGGTTGGAAAAGGACACTGATAACAGAACAGATGCTCTTTGATCCCAATCAAGCACACCTGGAAGAGTTCTAGAGTAAAAAATATAACTTTCTACTTTCCACAAAATAAAGGACTGGATAGGAGATAGAGAATCACTAAAAATTGACAAGTCAGGCACAGTGTCTCACACATGTAATTCCATCAACTTAGACTGTCAAAAAATGGATGGGGATGTAGCTCAATGGTAAAGCACCCCTGGGTTCAATCCCCAGTACAGGGAGTGGGGGGGAAGATTTCAGACAGTATGACTCCAAGTGACCAAGCTAGGAAATTGCCTGGTCAAAGGCATTTGCAAAGCTGCCACCTGAATGTTAGCAGAATGAATAAGCAAACGGACGGAAATCCTTCACCTGTGGTGTAAAGTGACTATTCAGGGACAGCTGCAGTGACTTGCCCCAGCAGAGGCTAGATTTGTTAGGTGAGTGACCTCTCTGGACATGAGAGAGCTAAGAAGCATTTAGTACACGGCACCTCAGCTCACTAGAAGCAAGGAGATGTGCATTTCCAAAGAAGTAAAAGCTTTAACACACCATTAGAAGAGAAATGTTTGATGTCAGTGGTAAAAGAAGATGGAGCCAAAGGGCAAGTCTAACAAATGATCTGGGGGTGGGGTCTCCACTTCTCCCACCTCTGCACAGACCATCACGTACAAGAGAACACTAGTATCTAGGGAGAGCTCAGTTCCCACTTTTCCCAAATTTACTTGTTTTCAGAAAACTCTTGAACTAAGTAAAGTCAGCCTGCCTCATTCTAAATAGTGTATGTCAAGTGGGAGAGCACATCACTGATTTCTAGGGGGAAGGCAGATCTGAAACCTTAAGTCTTGGGAAATAATCCCCCCACACACACACACACCACTAGAAGGTAAGAGAATTCACAACTTGGAACATAGTTAAAAGTAAATTCACGGGGCTGGAACAGAGGCTCAATGGTTACATCCTTGGAATGTGGGAGGACGCAAGTTCAAACCCCAAGACCATGTACACATCAAAGTGTGGGAGCAACAAAAGTCACATGAAAAACTAATTGATTCTCTCTCCCTCTCTCCCCACCTCTCTTTAAAAAGAAAAAAAAGGAGTTGGGGATTTAGCTCAGTGGCAGAGCACTTGGCTAGCATGTGCAAGGCCCCAAGTTCGGTCCTCAGCCTTGAAAAAAAAAAAAAAGAAAAAGTTCACAAAATATTCTAGGAATGACAGGGGACCCTGACCAGTCTAGATAAGCTAATCTTGGCTTTCTTGCTGAAGCAAGTTGATGAGATAATGGCTAAATTGCCAGGCCACTTGTAGAAAATGTCTTCATGAGATGAAATGCCTGGTTGTCCGTGGATTGCAGTTCAGAGCCCAGCTGGGAGTGCAGGCAAAAAGCCTAAGTGGTTCTTCAAGCATTGGCTCTGCCAATCCAAGCTCTGTCTGACCTTGGCAGCCTTTGGAACGCTGGAGGGCTGGTCTGAGCCAGCCAGGGCCAGGCAAATATCTGTGAATCCTTGCTCCAGTACTCAACACCCCTCTTCCCAGATGATGGAACCAAAGTCTGGATGGACCAAGAGATCCCTGCTTCCTAGTCCCACACCCTTCCCTCTAGAAGGAAGTCCCCAGTTGTTTTGAAAGTGGAAAGAAGGGGTAGGGGTGCCATTTCAGAGTAGAAAACAGGACATCAAATCTCTTCTCTGCCAACAGATGGTGCAGAGTTAGAATTCCACCCAGTCTGCTTCATTTTATAGCACAGAGAGCTGCAAAAATAGGGTGCTTGAGCAAGAACTGGAACTTCAGTTTTCTAATTAGTCCAGGTAATCCTTCCTCTGCGTTATGCAGCATCAGATACTCAGAGATACTTGAGATAAAGTAGCACTGCTGTTCAAAAAGCAGAAATGCATGATGTTGAAAAGCGTGGGCCCAGATGCAAGAATCTCAGCTCCACCAGTAATGGGTAAAGCTACTTAACCTCTTTATGCCTTAATTTCCTTGTCTATAAAAAAGAGACAATAACAGTACCATCTCAGGGGCTGGAGCAGTGGCTCAGCAGTTACAGTGCTTGCCTGGCATGCGCTAGGACATGGGTTCAAACCCCAGCACCATGTACACAACGAAGTGTCCGAGCAACGAAAGCCAGGCGAAAAACTAAATACAATTTATTATTTCCTACTCTCTCTCTCTTTTTTTTTTTTTTTAAAGAAAGAGGGGACAGTGAGAGACAGAGAGATAGAGAATCAATTTATTTAGTTTTTCATGTGGCTTTTGTTGCTCTGACACTTTGTTGTGTACGTGGTGCTGGGGTTTGAACTCGCGTACTTGCGCATGCCAGGCAAGCGCCGTGACAGCTGAGCCACCGCTCCAGCCCCTACTCTCTCTCTCTTAAAAAATAAAAAATAAAGTCGGGATAAGGGGCTGGAACTGTGGCTCAGTGGAACCAAGGGGTTCCATAGCCAGCACCACATACACAACTACGTGTTGGAAAACATATAAATGAAAAAATAAAATCGATTCTCTCTCTGTAAAAGAAAAAAAAAGCGGGCTAAGCCTCAGCCTCTGAGCTGCTCTAATTCCTGAACCTGGTGTTGCAAGGATGGTAAACAAGGAAGGATTCATTTTCCTCCCTTCCCCGGTCTCTAAACTGCTTCCTCAATGGCGTGAAATACCTAGCATAATGCCCGCCTTTTAGGTTCTCAAATGATTGCTACCGCTATTAATAACAGTGGCATTCACAGTCCCTTGTAGGGTACCCTCGCCAGCCTAGGCCCTTATCCAATACCTGAGATTCCCCCAGACCATCTTCTGAGGCCTCTTTCCAGAGGCACCTGGACGTGCAGTCCCGCAACTGCGGCCCCGCAGGCCGGGTTAAATCACAGGAGCGATTGCGGCCGGAATGCGGTACCCGACCTCGTGCTCCGGGGGCTCGCGCCCCACGCAAGCGCCGACCCAGCCTACCTGGGAAGCGCAGCGGGTAGGGGAGGGGCGCGCGGGGCCGGCACACACGCACGCTTACTTTTGACGTTTTTCCGAGGCCCGCGAAAAACTGGAAGTCAGAGGAGCTCGACTTTCCCGCCGCTGAAGAGGGCGGGGCCGTTTTGGTCCTGGCCCCGCCCCCGCTCAAGGCCCTGCCCCCTCAGGTTGATGGCAGCGGCAGCTGGGACTGCAGCGGACCGCGGCCCTGGAGAGCCGCAGGCAGGGGCCAGAGCGTGCAGCCTGACACCGGGGCCCCAGACGCAGTGGACTCCCAGGGAGGCAGTTCCGGTGTCCTGACGCCTTCCTCAGCCCACGGCGAACCGCGGCCCGCTTCGCAGAGGAGTCGCAGCGTGAGCACCCCGCAGCCCGGCTTAGGACCAGGTACACCTGCACCACCCGCAACCGCAGCCAGCGGAGCGGGAGGGGTCTCCGGAGGGGGGCGGAGGTCTGCGTCCCCTCCCCCACGCCGCCAAATTCGGTCCCTGGCTGGGCTGACTTGGTGTCTATATTTGGCCGGACGGCGGCCCGCGCGCGGACACCTCTCCCAAGAACGCAGTGGTGGGGCAGGAAGCCGGAGGCGGGTGGGGGAGGCCGGGCCACAGGCCTGGGGCCACAGAAGCGGCCTGAAGGGCAGAGGATGCTCGGGGCTGGGGAGGGGCGGGAGTCAGTGCCCCTTTGGGAGAGCTTGGTGTGTCCTTCCGGAAGAGTAGCGTAGCCCAGGCCCTGGCTTAAGTAAAGCACCTCACTCTCCCCACTCCTACAAATCTGACCCTGGCACCAGGGACTGAGAACCCAATCCCCAGCTGAGTTTACTAGGAGAAAGCCCCAGCCAGGACAGAGAACCCAAAGGAGAAACTGGACCAAAGTATGGTAGGTAAAAGCCAGAAGACAAGGCTAGGGCCTCTTGAAGAAACCAAAGCAAAAAGGAAGGAAAGGAGGAGAGATGTCTTACACTCTGCCCACCCTCTCAACAGTATGGGAAGAAATTGGAGGAATGCATCCCCATTTTCCTGAGATGCAAGTTTGGGATCTGGGGTGGGTGGGGGAACTTGCAGCCCTAGCCTCCTACTGGCCTTGATATAAGATCCAATGGCCACCTGGAATGGTGGTGCACCCTGTAGACCTTGTCTCAAAATAAAAAAATACAAAGGACTGGAGATGGATCCCAAGTACCAAAACAAAGCAAAACAAAACACACAACGGCCAAGGCCACTGATTCCAGACAGGTTGCCTCTAGGAGGCACAGTGACTTTGGTGAAGAGATGCTCATGCAAGGCTGGCAGCAGAAGGACAGCCTGGCATTGAGGTTCCTCTCAACAACATTCTGTCTTCCAGGGAGCTTTCCACCTGGGTTGCTAAGTAGTCAGTTCCCAAATCCTCACCCCCAACATCAAATAGCAGTTGGCAGCTGGCGAAGAACTGTCCCATATTTAATCACCTTAAAGAACATTACCTGCTTCCAGAAGCCAGTTCCTGACCAGACACACCTTCTCACCTACCATCCCCTCCACTCTTCCTCCCTTCCACAGCTCACAGGACTAAGGACCAAAAGCATTCTTGGCACTGAGATCCTCCATCTCTGCCCCAGCCATGAGCCGGCGCGTGGTTCGGCAGAGCAAGTTCCGCCATGTGTTTGGGCAGGCAGCAAAGGCTGACCAGGCCTACGAGGACATCCGTGTGTCCAAGGTCACATGGGACAGCTCCTTCTGTGCTGTCAACCCCAAATTCCTGGCCATTATCGTGGAGGCTGGAGGTGGAGGTGCCTTCATCGTCCTGCCTCTGGCCAAGGTGAGGGATGAGAGGACGAAAGCAAGTGGGAGGAGCTGGTTGGGTCTCCTTGGGGATTCCTGACAGCAGCCTGTATTCTCACCCTAGTTCCATTTCTTAGTCAGTAGGACAGTTTGTGTGAATCAGCTGCTTACTGTTCCCCAAGTCCTCAGGAACCAATGGGGAAACTCCCTCACCCTACTCTGAGCAGCCCATCCACTACTCCATGCAGCACCCTGTTCCCAGCAGGGACCAGGAAAGGAGTCTGATGATGGAAATGATTGAGGTGTAGTGAAGCCAAGGCCTGGACAGATTTTGTCCCTGTATCTCCTAATGTCACTCCCTCCCACCCCCCCACACACATTTTGGGGCTGAAGATACTAGTCCCCAGCTCATGATGATTGAATCATCTCAGAGCATCACACTGAGGACAGGGTCAGACTCTGTCCAAATAGTCCCTGGCTACCTACCTCCCTGCTCTGGGTCTTGCATTGAGGTATAATGAGAGCAAAAGACAGGGGGACATAAGACACGAGGTCAGAGCCCTTGCTTCCCTAAGGAAGTTAGCCAGGCAATGACTGCCACCTTTGTTGAGTAACCTCAATACCCTTACCCATATCCAACCCCAGGACAGGCACCTCAACACATGACCTTGAACTGGGTTCTGGCCCTTATACCTTGTTGGGGAGGCCCCGGTAAAGTGGCAGGGTCAGGCCTGACAATAACTGGTGACTCACCCCACACAATACAGACACTGTCCAGAGACACCATCCCCAGAGATCAAATTTCAGCTAGAGCTGCCTCCTCCCCCAGTATCACTGCCATTTCAATGCCAATAGCAACCCTTTTCCCCTACTGCATAGACTGGGCCCCACCAGAGGCCTCCGAGCTGCGACAAGCAGCCCGTGAAAACCCAAAATAGGTGGGCCCCCAGCCCTGGTTTGGGGATAGGTATCAGGGTTGTCTGCTGCTTGTGGTCCCAAGGTGAAGCCAGTGACAGGGAGAGATCTGCCAAGGGCGGTTAGGGGCACTGCATTGAATAGTACCTCACCTTGACCTTTTCTTCCATGGGCTTCTGACAGAATTCCAATTGGGGAATAGGCTCAAGACCAGTCTCTTCCAAGTAGGTATCCTTTGAATAGTCAGGGACTAAGAGTGCTGGACTCTACCAATACCTTGCTGTGGGTCCTTGGTTAAGTCATCTGACCTCTTAGTATCAGTTTTCCTAATATTAAATTATTTCAACTCTGTCTGGCTTCACCAGTCCAGGAAGTGACCTGAACAGGATTAGAGGTATAGAGAGCAGTCTACAAGAGAAAACAGATGATAGAAAATTGAGATATAAACAGATTCTCTGCCCACTCCAAAAAAATGCACTGGTTAGGTTAGGAGTATGGCTCAGTGATAGATCACTTGACTAACATGTGCAAGGTCCTGGGTTCAATACCCAGCACCACAAAAAAATTAAAAAACAAAACAGGTGAGTGGCCCTTACATCTCCCTCTCTGACCACTCCAGACAGGACGAGTGGATAAGAACTACCCCCTGGTCACTGGGCACACTGCCCCTGTGCTGGATATTGACTGGTGCCCACACAATGACAACGTCATTGCCAGTGCCTCAGATGATACCACCGTCATGGTAGGAGCCAGGTGGATATGCGGGGTAGTTGGGCAGGGGAGCAGGGAAGGCTGCTTCACCTGTGTGGGGGAAGGTGATAAGGAGGTGCAGAGTCCCAGATCCCTGCCCAATTCCCAGACTATTTTTAGCTACCTCCCCACTCACTCCCTCCCAGGATGCACTGCTCAAGACTAATTATAGTCATCTGACAACTTGGGGCCCAAAGAGCAGTGGGCAATGCTCTGAAGCCTTCCTGCTGGAGTGAAGGAGGAAGTCTCCAGAGAACTGGCAGTGCCCCCTCCTGGATCCTGACTGTTTCTGCCCCAGGAAGGCATAACCACATCTTGTCCTATGTTTGGCCCTTCCCACTCAAGAGAGCCAGTATGGTTAAGGGGAGGCAAGGAAGGAGAGAAGGGACAGAGCCAGCTGTGTTTGCCTTTTCCTCCTACTCAGGTGTGGCAGATTCCGGACTATACCCCTGTGCGCAACATTACAGAACCTATCATCACACTGGAGGGCCACTCCAAGCGTGTGGGCATCCTCTCCTGGCACCCTACTGCCAGGAACGTCCTGCTCAGTGCAGGTCTGGGGGACTAGTTCCTGCTTCCTCCCCCTCCCCTGCATTTCAGAAGCTCAGAGAAGGGCTAGGGAGGGTAACTACTATATATGAAGGCACAGGTGACCATACCTGTCTGCTCTGGACAGGAGGTGACAATGTGATCATCATTTGGAATGTGGGCACCGGGGAGGTGCTGCTGAGCCTGGATGATATGCACCCAGATGTCATACACAGTGTGTGCTGGAATAACAATGGTAGCCTGTTAGCCACTACCTGCAAGGATAAGACTCTACGCATTATTGATCCCCGAAAAGGCCAAGTGGTAGCGGTGAGTGCCCAGCCTGGCCACTCTCTATAGCCTTTGCCCAGTGACCAGCTGTTAGTACCCTATACCCACAATCACAGAGCTGCTGGTACCAGTTTTCAGCTGCCCTGTTCCTACTATTCTAGAGACTAGTCGTGTGTCCTACCCCTCCCCCACTCCCTCTGCAACTACAGCTTCCTTCCTAAGAAAGCCCCTGGCTGCATTTCTCTGCCCTGGTTCCTTTTCCCTCCCCTCACGTGCATCTTAGAAGCTCAGAGAAGGGCTCCTTGCTTTGAGATTGAGGAGGGAAGAAGCTGGAAATGTTACCCTCCCACCAGAACCTGCATGAAACCTGAGCTCCAGGACCCTCTCTCCTCTCCACCACCTTCCAGGGTCTGGGGCCTGCCCACTGGTGCGAGAATCGACTCCTTCCCGCCTTTGTTGACCTGCTGGGCGTGGAATGGGGCAACCCTCGCGGCGCGTTGCTTGTCGCTGCTAGGTGGCCTGGGAGGACCGGGCCCTCGCCTCACCATCCTCAGCCTAACCGGGAGTGCTGGGTGCATGGGGCGCGAGCATGTCTGTGCGAAGCACGCACATCTAACGCGACCCGGGACAGGTGGGTGGGCGGGCGCTCTAACCCACTAACCCCGCGAGCAGGAGCGAGCCCGGCCTCACGAGGGCGCCCGCCCACTGCGGGCCGTCTTCACCGCGGACGGGAAGCTGCTCAGCACCGGCTTCAGCAGGATGAGTGAGCGGCAACTCGCGCTCTGGGACCCGGTAGGCCAGGCCGCGCTGGGCGCTCTCGCTCGCTCGCTCGCTCCTCCGTTGGGTCAGCCAGGAGCGCCCTCCGGGGCGGTGGCCCACACCTAAGAGGCCCCAACTGAGAAGTGAGCTCCCGTTTGGGAAGAGCCCCGCTGCGATCCCGGGGAGCCAGCAGACGTCGCCTGGTCTAGGGATCAACCTTTGAGGGCGCTTAAGGGGTCAGGATCTGGTGAGAGCTGCGCGCCACCTGCGCTCTCCCGGCCCAGACGTACTCCAGAGAAAGAACCAGCCTTTGGCCCCCGCGCGAAGCTGAGTTCTTAGGACCCCTTTGTCTTCCCCCCGCCTCCCCGGCCTTCACCACCACACCCGAGTCAACAAGCTAGTTGCTCAGCCCTCATCCTTTCAAGGGCAGGCAGCTGGGTGATGTCCCTCCCTTCTCCCCCTCCCCCCCAGGAGAGGTTTGCAGCCCACGAGGGGATGAGGCCCATGCGGGCTGTCTTCACGCGCCAGGGTCATATCTTCACTACGGGATTCACCCGCATGAGCCAGCGAGAGCTGGGCCTGTGGGACCCGGTAACGCAGCTGGAGGCTTGGGGTGTGTGCCCCGGGGACTGGCATCACGGGAGAGGGGCCAGGCGCCCCCCACCCGCATGGCATGCCCACTTGGACAGGGCTGGAGGCTGCTGCCACCTCTGCAGTGCCTGCCATCCCCACACCCACCCCTCTGCCTAGTTTTGCTGCGTCGCCTGAAGGAGCTCGCGCTGGCGCCCCCACCTGGTGATGCCGAGTCCCTGGGGGTGGTTTGCGGTGACTGCATGCGGTGGCGCTGGGGATATATCCTTGGGGGAGGAGAAGTGATGTGTCCAGGGAAGGGACCTGTAGCTCTCTGCCTTGGGAACGCATGGGATCTGGAGCAAGCACGAAGTCCCAAAGGGGGTTCCGAAGTACTACGAGAGGATAGGCAGCTCTGGTCACTCCTCATGTGCTTGGGCAGAACAACTTCGAGGAGCCAGTGGCACTGCAGGAGATGGACACTAGCAACGGAGTCCTTCTGCCATTCTACGACCCTGACTCCAGCATCGTCTACCTGTGTGGCAAGGTGCTCTCGCGGCGGGGCGGGGAGAATAGAGGGCAGACTGGCGATCTGAGGCCTGCCTCTGAATCAACTGGTTTTGCAGGGCGACAGCAGCATTCGGTACTTTGAAATTACGGACGAACCTCCTTTCGTGCACTACCTGAACACGTTCAGCAGCAAAGAGCCGCAGCGGGGCATGGGTTTCATGCCCAAGCGGGGGCTGGATGTCAGCAAGTGCGAGATTGCCCGGTCAGCAGTCTTGGCCCCTCCTGCCACCTACTTCTGTCCCCTACTTATGTGAGGTCTTAAAATCCTGGGCTTCCCCAGTAGTGCAGCGTTTTGGAAAAGAAGAGGTAGGAAGTAGGATCAAACAGATGTTTCATCTGGGTGCCAGCCCCAGATGATAATGTATGTAAAATGGAATGGGCATGGTAGGCACTTGACAAGTGTTGACCTCCAACCCCTTGTTCCCGACAAGAGAAGTTAAGGGGGTGGGAGTGTGCAGGGTGCTGAACATCGTTCCTTATAGGTTTTACAAGTTACATGAAAGAAAGTGTGAACCCATCATCATGACTGTGCCCCGCAAGGTGAGGGGCCGGGAAATGGGTCGGACAGTGCTCCTGAGGTGTAAGGAAGGAAGCGTAGTAGGCCCCGCGCAGCAACTCACTGGGGGTCACCTGTCCACCCACCCCCGCAGTCAGACCTGTTCCAGGACGATCTATACCCGGATACACCAGGCCCAGAGCCAGCCCTAGAAGCGAATGAATGGCTATCCGGCCAGGACGCCGAACCCGTGCTGATTTCTCTGAGGGACGGCTACATACCCCCCAAGCACCGTGAGCTCCGAGTCACCAAGCGCAACATCCTGGACATGCGTCCGCCCACTGGACCCCGACGCAGCCAGTCGGCCAGCGAAGCACCCTTGTCGGTAAGATTTAGCCTTGCTCCACCCAGTCCCAGTCCACACACTCCCTACCCCCCCCCCCCTTCTTCGATAAGACCTCTTCCCTCCTCGCTCCTGCAGCAGCACACCCTGGAGACACTACTGGAAGAGATCAAGGCCCTCCGCGAGCAGGTGCAGGCCCAGGAGCAGCGCATCACGGCTTTGGAGAACATGCTGTGCGAGCTGGTGGACGGCACGGACTAGCTCCGCAGGCGGGACGGGGCGGGGTGAATGGACTGGCCCTGCCGGAACTTTTGGTCTGGGATTCTAGACTTCGCCTCGCCTCGCTGAGGCCAGGGACTCGACTAGGAAGGAAACTCCGCCCCTCGCGAGGGGGATCTGGACTAACCGAGTGTAGGGTAGACCCGCGTTTGCCTGGCAGCAGCCGTGCTGCGCGCTTGGTCCGGGACTCAGCAGGAACTGGCTTGGGGTAAAGGCGGCCCCAGTAATGGTGTCCCCCTCTGCTTCTCACCCAGGACTGGAGAAGTGCTTAGTATTAGTGTGATGCTTGGGGACAGTGCGGAGCTTGGGCTTGATCTCAAAGGGGTGGCGACTCAATGGGTCTACCCACACTGGCGTATCTCCTAATTGGCTCACTTAATTCTACCACCTTCAGTGGTAAACCAGATGGGCGGCACTCCACTTCCGCACAGGCAGAACCGGTTGCCGCAGAGGCATACCCACTGGCTACAGTCAACCTAGGGCAAAGGGTTTTCTCCCTTCTACCATGGGAGAGGGGAGGCTTCAGTGGGAAAGGAGCTTCCCTGAGACAGGAAGCCGGAAGAAATCTCAGGATAACTGGCATGAGGAAGCAGGTGCAACACACACACACACACACACACACACACACACACAAACACTTCTCCTAGCCCTCTGCTTGGCCTTGACTGAGAGGAGAATAAGCCGTAATGAATGAAATCTTTTACCAAGTACAAGTCTGGGCTTCCTGCATGGGTGGGGGTGAGGAAACCCCCAGATCTGTTAATGCAATACCCCAGGTTGCTGAGGAACCTAACTGTATGCTCAGAACTCACCAAGCAACCTCCTACCCTAGAGCTGTCACACTGAGGTTTGGCAGTAGCAAAACCCTTACCCACTGTGGGTGCTCCTCCCCAGTAAAGTCAGATAGGAAAAGCCTCCAGTTTGAAGCCTCTTTATTTGTGCCTCAGAATCAGTCCGGTGCCCCGGCATCAGAGAAGGGAGTGGGAGGAACAGTCTCTCTTTGTTGCTCTTTTCTTCTGTCCCCTTTTTGAGTCCCTTCTGAGTGTCACTGGCTGAGTCAGGGAAGGTCAGTCCACGGAGACAGGAGACAAGGGGTAGGGTGGGTCCCTTCCCCTGGTGGGGTCTGTGCTTCTCTGGGGGTGGGGGTGAGGAGGGGCAGGGGAGAGCCGGGGGTTAGCACCATTGGATGAAGGGTTTTACAGTCAGCCCCTGAGTAGGGGCAGTAGGGGAATGCACAACCACAGAGGGCTAGCAGCAGCTGGTAGGAAAGGGTGGGTGGTGGTGCCAGGGCCCTGGGCGACCCCTTTGCATCCAGTTTTGTGTCGGGTCTAGTGCTTGCTCCCACTCCCACTGCTCTCCAAGGCACCATGAGGGAGTCAGGCCTTACCCAGGCCAGGGGGCCACCTTAGACACACTCCCTGATCACAAAAACATGCCTCGGGGATGGGAACTCCATTCTGCCCAAGGCGAAGTTGGTACCACCCTGAGAACCCAGGACGGGTGTGGGGGGCTGGGGGAGCCGGACACCCCGCTAAGTGCACTTGACGCTGAAATGCCGGGGTGGGGGAGGGGCTGCGCCCTAGACTTGCTGGTTTGTGTCTGGGACAAAGCAGCAACACAGCACGCAGGGAGCTCCGCTGCCTCCCAGGGGTGAAGAGCAGAGATGCAAAGGCTTCAAGGGCAGTGTCCCGGAGAGGGGGATGGGTGAGCAGAAAGGAGGACCGGCCAGAGGAGCAAGGGACAGGGACACTGCTCCTCTAAGGATTTGTCTCCCCTTAGAACCGCCTAGCTCCACCCTTGGACAGATTGAAGCCCAGAGGAACGGATTAGGGGCCAGGATACAGCAAAGCAGGGGGACCTGGTCATGTCCATTGCCTCCTTGGCCGGAAAGCTACCCTGCGCCCACGTCAAACCCCTCCCGTCTAGTGCCTGGTGCCCTTCTACGCCCCAGAGGCGGTGGCTCCAGACCAGACTCCAGCCGTAGTTCTAGTTCTAGTTCTGCAGGCGCGCAGGCCAGGGCATTTTCTCTCCCAGGTCGGGTCTCGAGTGGGGTGGGCAAGGGTCCCAGCAGGGGGCGCTACTGCTCGGTCAGCGAGAGCCTCAGGATGCGCTCTAGCTCCTCCTCCTCCTGGCGCGCTCGCCGCCTCCTCTCCTCCTGCTCCTGGGCCGACAGTTCCATTGCCAGTCTCAGCTGCTCGTCGTAGCTCCGGAACACGTGTCCGTTAGAACCCCGGCCGGGGCTGGGCCGAGGGCTGGGCACTGGTGCTGGGGGCGCCGGCTGGCGCTGGGGCGTGGGCGGGGCGCTCCTGGGGGGTGGGAGGGATTTATTGAGTGCACTTGCCGATAAGCCAGGCAGGACACTCCAGGACAAGTGGCTAGGGGCTGCCTCCACCCAGTGGTGGCAGATCCTAGCCCAACAACTTGTCTGGTGAAGTTCTGAACGCCCAGAGACCTGGATTTCGCTTGCTGCTTGCTGGAGCACTGCCCACCGACCCAGCCCCAGGAAAGGGTGGTGGTAGACACCATCTTGTATCAGGTAGGAGACCTGCTGAGGGCACCAAGGGTTCTCTGGGCCTAGCAGGGTTCCAGCGTCATCGCTCGGTGTGACGGGTAGGGGTGCCCTGTGCTTCGGTGTTAGGGGTGGGCGGGAGAGAGGACAAGTCTCCGATCCCCTAGCAAGTACTGACCTGTCCTGACGGCGACCCTCGCAGGACATGGGGTGGGTACCTGGCTTGCTGTTAGTTAGTGCCTCCCATATGGTGACCTGGAGGGAGGAACCTGTTAGCTGGGCGGCCCCGCACACGCGTGGCCCTGCGCTGCAGCAGGACGCACCTGGTCATACTCACTGCCCGCCTCCAGTAGGCTCTGCTGGATCGCAAACTGCAGTAGATCGTCATCATCATCGCGGGTTACTGCCTCCCGCTGGCCACCCAACACACTGTAGCCTCTTGGGGCCTCAAATAATGCAGGAGAGATCTCACAGCCGCGGCAGGAGGCTAGGAAGTATGGGGCTGAGGGTCAGGCATAGACTGGTCCCACCCCTCTGGCACACCCCCATGGGGTGGGAACTGTGTATGGGAACCAAGAGCAAGCTAGGGTCAGAAGGAAAGACCAGGGTGGGAGCAGAGCTCACTGGTAGAACTGGAGCTGCTGACACTGGAGGAGTCGCTGCCTGGGGAAGGTGTCTCGCTGCTGGGGCTGCCACGCACAGATGGCACTGGCTCATCACAGCCATTGAGGTTCCCGAAGGTGATGCGGGCGTTGAGAATGTGGAAGATCGGGATTTCTGAGAATGAGGAAACCATCAGGTGCCAACACCAGCTCCTCTGACCTCATCTAAACTCATCCCACTCCTCCAAAAGAGCTAAAGGGAAATAATGCTGGGGTCTCACCAATCTTCACCGGGAAGCCAGGAGGCAGGCGCAGGGTGATGAAATCCCGGAGCTTGGCAAAAAGTGCATTGCTGACAGCCATGAGGTCAATGATGGGGGCCACCTGCTCACACAGGGACAGGGGATGCTCCTCACACAGCCACAGCTTGGCCTTGAACCTGCTCCCCCAGATCCCAAGGGGTGAGGGATGCTTCAGAAAGCCATGGCCTCCCAGCACCTCCGGGAGCCCCAGCCCTGCCCACTCCTCCCCAACAACAGTGGAGTCCTCACTTCTGTGTCTTGGTGGTCAGTTCCATGGGGCGGCCCATGTCCCGGTTGCCAAGCTCAAAGTTGGGGTTGAAGTATTCTTCTGCAGTGATGGCAGTGGGATTGGCTTGGCTCAGAGTTTGAGTGATCAGGGTCTGTACCACATGGGAAAGAGCCATGAGTCCTTATCCATCCCTGATGCCAGGCCAGTCAGTTGGTACCACAGGGCCCCCAGGTCTCCCCACTGCCAGTGCAGAGCTGACATAGCCTTGGGTATTGTGGAAAGGAGATCCACAGGCTGTGCTAGGCAGGATGCCTCCCAAGCCTCCTCTGGAGCCACATCCACACCCCTCCACACAGTGACACCCCTGGCACAGACTCACCCCATTTTGGGGTCCCCCATGCTGCTCAGCAATTCCCAGGAAGGACTGCAGAGGAGTCTTACAGCCTACAAGAAACAGGGGATACCATACCCCCGCATATATGTGGGCATCTCATCAGAAGTGACAATACCCGGGGCTGGAGCAGTGGCTCAGTGTTTATGGTGCTTGCCCAGCTTGTGGGAGTATGCAAGTTCAAACCCCAGCACCACATACACAACCAAGTGTCAGAGCAACAAAAGCCATGTGAAAAACTAAATAAAATTGATTCTTTCTTTCTTAAAAAAAAAAAAAAAGAAGAAGAAGAAGAAGAAGAAGAAGGGACAATACCCAAGACCTAGGGAGGAGGCTGTTTCCTGGAATGGGAGAACTGCCCACCTACACCACATACCCGGGCACCTTCATTTAAAGGTGGTTTAGGACTCCATAGGTAGGGGCCAGGACCACTGCAAGCACAGCTTGAATAAAAGTAGGCTTAGGGCCTAGGAAAAACTTCCAAAAGCACCACTCTCAATTGGGACAGTAAAATACCTCCCTTTGTTAAGCAGCTTTGGTGTATGTACGTGTTTCCCTTTAGGCACTTCCTTACTGATTTCATTCTGTTCCCCTATGAGGCAGGTATTGTGTGTTTCTATTTGCAACAGATTAGCTGCCGCCCAGGGAATCAGATGTGATACCAATGGGCACACAGAATCAGTGGCAGAGTTCCCTGCCTTTTTACCCATGTTGTATACTGCATGTGTGACATTTTCCTCCTCTCCTAAAGGCAATGTAGATGTTAGTCATCAATTATAGCACGCCGTTTACTGAGCCCAAATAAGCCCTTAGAATCTTCTTAGCAGTACTGTAGGCAACTGTATCAACCATTAGGGCTTGGGACTAAAACTGAAATCTATTTGCCTGAGTAAACCATCCTGGCTCTTGCTGGGCTGCCAGAGAGAATACCAGTGGAAGTGCTGAAATGAGAGCTGATTCCTCTAGTACCACAGCACCTTCCCCCATCTGCCATGGCCCTGTTACCTTTGACCTTGCCTTTGTGCTGTTCTGAAAGATGCTCTGTCCGAGTCCGCGTGATGAGCTCCACGTTGGATGCCCCATATACCTGAAGACAGAGAAGAAAGGGCTCAGAGACGGCTCTAGTACTCCAACCCAAGGAAATTTTAAATATTCTGCGCAATAAAGTATCTGGGAGGGGCTCTGTGCTCTAATCTCCAGGACTTTGGGCAAATAAATATCTCATATTGTTCATTCATTCATTTATTCAACATCTTTTGAGGAGCCTTTATGTGCCAGGAGGAGGGCATCAGGAGTTCAATGATGAACAAACCAGATACAATTTCCACCCTCACGAAGGTCGTATTCTAACTGGAGAGACAATAAAATGCAGTTGTAACTCCCAGCTTTCCAAGTTGTAAGTTACAGCGACTGTACAAGGTCAATGAGCTACTCCCTACCTCCATTTCCTTATCATAAAAATGGACCAATAATTCCTATTTCATGGAACTGTAAAGATTAAGCAGGATACAATGGAAAGGGCTCAGGATAATAACTATACCTGCCTGAAAGAGTGGTTGTCAGGATTAAATGAGTATGTGCGTGTGTGTACACGTGCACACGCGTGTGTATCCATACAGCCACAGAAAATGTTAGACCAGTGTCTCAAATATAGAGTGCTCAGTAAATGCCCTTCTATTCAAATGACGATAAGTCTAAAACCCCTTCCTCCTCGCAGCATTGCCCCCATACCATCCAAGGCTGGAAAGGTGTGCTCAGGTAACACCCTGCTCAGTTTGCTGTAGGCAAGAGAGTGGCTGGCTCTGGTACCAAGAGCTGCAGCCTTACCTTGGCTTCATACCCATTAACCATCTCTGTCTTCTCGCTGCGCCAGCCCAGGATGCCAGTCTTATTCCTGGGGAAGTAGAGTGGTCCAGGTGAGGTGGGCACTGCACCATTCTGGCTCCAGGCTGGCCAAGGTCATGCCTGCTCACCTTTCAAAGGAGATGTTCTTGGTGTCAAGCTGCGTAGTGACCACAGGGGCGGTCAGCCGGCTCAGCACCTGTTCCTCTGTGGGCTGGGCGGCAGCCAGCAGCAGCTCCCGGTCCTGCCCAGCCAGCGCCAGAGTCTCTGTATACACCACCCGACGGTCATGATCAATCTCCATGACCACAGCACTCGTGTCTGCCAGCCATGGAACAGCACAGGGCGGTCAGGGTGGCATGGGCTGTCTCCCATCCTCCCCACCCTTTCCCACCTCCTGCCTGCCTGACCTTGGCCCCTGAAGACGAAGCTGCGGTTCCCTCGCTGCCATGTCATGTGGTCAAAGCCCAGGAGCGTGGTATCTACCCTCAAGTTCTGCCCGCTCTTCCATACTTTGTAGGTATCACTAGGGCAGATCTTGGACACCAGGGGCACTGGGTGGAAGTGGAGGTCAGAGGTGGCTTCAATTTGCTTGGCCCATGCAGCCTGGGCCAGCTCACAGCATAGGAGTTGGGGTCAGTGGTGTGGCCAGGAAAGGGTGAAGGAACTGGTGGGAGGGGAGCCCTTCCTCCAAACCACCCACCCCCAAATGTAGACCGCACTCCTTCATATGTGAGCAACCTGAGGTTGGGGACAGACGTGTCTCAGTCACCACTAAGTCTCTAGTAGCCACTGTGAGTTAATTCATTCACTCAATCTCTCATCCATTCTTTCAACAAATATTTATTGAATACCTACTACATGCCAGCAGTATTCCCGTTACTGGGAATACAACATTGAACGGGACAGGACTCCTGCCCTCTTGGAGCTTATGTTCTATCAAGGGGCAACAGGTAATAAATGAGCATATCATTACGAGTGAAAGAAATAATAATGGAAGCAAGACAATGTGTGCACCAGTCTGGAAACACCTAGCTGAGGAGGCAGCGTTAAGCTGAGAGCTAAAAGATGAGGAGGAGTCCCATGAAGAACCACCGGACGATACTCCAGGCAGCTGGACAGTAATTGCAAAAGCCCTGTTCAGCCCCTCTTACCCCAGCTAGTGAACTCCCATTTCATCTCCACGTAGAAGTCCTGGGCCTAGAGGATGAAAAAGAGGGTGGCTAAGCTGGTATTAGAAACAGGGGAAGGGCTCTGGGGGAGGCTGGGAGGCTGGGCCTTACTTTGCGCAGCTTCTCCAGGAGCACAGGGATGCCTGCCAACCGTTTTACTACCCGTTGGTAGTCCCGGTACCGCAGCACGAGCTGCACCAGCTCCAGGTCCCGGGTACTCACAGCCTCCTGAAGCACTGGAGAAGAAAGTCAATGTCACAGAGCAGGCCTCGTTAGCTAAACTGAGGCGAATACCTGATGCTGGAGAAACCCTGGATGCTGTGGGGTGGGGTAGGCAAGGGTACCCACCTGTCCAGCCGCTGCGATTCTCCCTGCCTACGTCTGCGCCGTGTGCCAGGAGCACACGGGCACACTCCAGATGCCCCAGTGTAGTGGCCAGGTGCAGGGGAGTCCGACCACGGGGATCCAGCTGTTCAATGTCCACCTGGAAAAGATGTTGAAGTATAGCCCTGGTCACTTCTAAAACAGCTGACCTGAGTCCAACAGCCCCTAGGCAGGAGTGACCCTATGGCTGCACTACTTTGGCTACCTTGCAAGGCCATTGGAAGAACTGACATCATGAGCTGGTGCCAGCTGAATGGACAGGGGCTTAGGAGACAGAACAGAAAGTAACTCTTGGAGAGTTTCCTCCCTTCCTGTCCACCTAGGACCCTGGCTGGGTTCCCTTCTCAAGGTTTAGTGAGCTGCCTGAAAAAAGTAAGCCAGACAATGAATGGTGGTCCAGAAAGGCTGCAATCCAAGGAGGGCCCCTGAGGCTGGACTCATTCTAGGGGTCCCAGACCACACCTTCCATTTACATTACTGTCATCACTGAGTGAAGGTCTGAAAACAGGTACAGTAATACACTAAAAGCAATGAAAACATTTCATAGGACAATTTCAAAGTCATGTTCTGTGCTTGTGGGACACTATGTATTAGCTGTTTGTGTAAATCATATCTTGTGAATAGCATGGTTACGCTGCATCAGATTTTTGTTGTGTGATAAAAGCTTATGTTTTTAAACATACATTTAAATATATCTTAGGGGGGCTGGAGCAGTGGCTCAATGGTTACAGCACTTGCCGGCATGTGCAAGGATATGGGTTTGAACCCTAGCACCATGTACACAATGAAGTGTTGGAGCAACAGAGGCCACATGAAAAATTAAATAGTAAAAAAATAATTCTTTCTCTCTCTATCCCTCTCTCTTTAAACAAAATTAAGTATATAAATAAATATTTCTTAGGAGTCTAGGACTTGTAATTAAATCAGTGAACCGATCATATGCATATAACAACTCCTCTCCTTCCCAAAACTTGATTGCTTCAAAATATATTAAGTAAAGTGGGACACAGTGGTGTACACCTATAATCCCAGCTACTCAGGAGGATCACAGGTTCAAGACCAGCCTGGGCAAGGGATGTAGCTCAGTGGCAGAGCACTCACTTAGCAAGGGCAAGGCCCTGGGCCGATTCCCAGTGCAGAAGAGGGAGACAGAGGGAGAGGAACAGAAAGGGGGGGAGAAATAATTGTTTTTAGACATTAGGCAACAGGTAGTCCAGGACTGGAATCCCTGATTTAAAAGAAACAAACAAATTGAGCCCTGTGACTTCCTTGGATTTCTGTCCTCAGCAGAGCGTGGTGATCTCATTGAGTTAAGGAGATAGGAGTTCAGAGAGTCTTAGCTAGAAGCTTCAAGAAAGAGTCGTGGGGGTTGCTGGAGCAGTGGCTCGGCTGGTACAGCACTTGCCTGGTATGCATGAGGAAGAGGGTTTGAACCCCAGCACCACACACACAACTAAGTGTCAGAGCAATGAAAGCCACATGGACAATTAAATAAAATCAATTCTCTCTCTCTCTCTGTCCCTCTCTCTCTTTATAAAAAATAGGGTTGGGCTGGAGCGGTGGCTCAGAGGTTTCGGCGCTTGCCTGGCAAGCACAAGGACCCGGTTCAAACCCCAGCACCACATACGCAACTGAGTGTTGGAGCAACTTAGGCCATGTGAAAAACTCAATAAAGTTGTTTCTCTCTTTCTCTGTCTCTCTCACTGTCCCTCCCTCTTTAAAAAATAAATAAATAAATAAATAAAAATAAAAAATAGGGTTGGAGTGGTGGCTCAGCAGTTACAGCGATTGCCTGGCATGCGTGAGGACCTGGGTTCAAACCCCAGCACCACGTACACAACTAAGTGTCAGAAAAGCAAGACCCAGATGAAAAAATAAAGTTGATTCTCTCTTTCTTTCTGTCTCCTTATGCCTCCCCTTTAAAACAAACAAATAAATAAATAAAATATATAAAGTGGTTAAGCACCCCTGGGTTCAATCCCTGCTACCAAAAAAAAGGGAGGGGGAATCCAGATACTATGTATAAATATAATACTCTAAATTAAAAAAAAAAAAAGAGAAACAATTACAAAAAAATAGTAGAAAGGACTGGGGATGTAGCTCAGTGATGAAGTGCCCTGGGGTTCAATCCACAGCACCCCAGAAGTAAGTAAATAAGTAAAACAGCCTCAAAAGGATCAAACTCATTTTGCAAATAATTTATATAGTCTGCCAAGCAAAACCTAATACTTCTTAAAGATGACAACAAAATCCAGACGCTTAACATCGTAATATTTACAATGTCCAACATCAAGTACAAAATGATTGGATATGCCAAGAAGTAGGAAAATATGACCCATAATTAGAAGAAAATAATCATTCAATAGAAACACATTCAGAAGTAATGAAACAATGACTCAATAGGCTCGAGTTTAAAGAAATATATGAACAACATATTCATGAGAGAAAGAGGAGATTGAAAAAAGAACCCAAAAATTCATCTGAAGAGAACAAATATATCTGAAATAAAAAATTCACTGGATTTAATTAATAGATTAGGCATTTAAGAATTAAAAAATTTCAGTGAATTTAAAAACATAGCAATAGAACTATCCAAACTGAAGCATAGTAGGATTAAAAAAGAATTTGCTGAAAAAATATCTAGAGCCTCTGTCATCTGTGAGATACTATCAAGAATTATAATGTATGATTAGAGTCCCAGGAGACAGGATAAGGGTATAATTTAAAGAAAAAGTGGTCTTGGGGCTGGGGTTGTAGCTCAGTGGCAAAGCAGTTACCTACCACATGTGAGGCACTGTGTTATCCTCAGCACCATATAAAACTAAATAAATGTATAAATTTTTAAAAATATTCTATTAAAAATAAAAAGAAACAGTGGTCTAATTTTTTTCCAAATAAAACTATTATTTTGAGGGGCTGGAGTGGTGGCTCAGCAGTTTTGGTGCTTGCCTGGCATGCACAAGGATGTGGGTTTAAACCCAGCACCATGTGCACAATAAAAGTATCAGAGCAACAAAGTCCACATGAAAAACTGAATAAAAAAAATTTGATTATGTCTTTCTCTCTCTCTCAAAAAAAAAACTCAAAACAAACAAAAAAAAAACTATTATAGTGGGTTTAATGGCAGTTACCTACAAAAAAGGTACATCCACATCACATTCTGACCCTCAAGGCCATGTGAATGTGACCTTATTGGGAAAAGGGTCTTTATAATGTAATTATCTTAAGCAGTTCAAGATGAGATCACCCTGGATTATCCCGGTGGTTCCAAATCCAATGTAAGTATCTTCGTAAGACCCAGAGAGGGCTGGAGAGGTAGCTCTGCTGTAGTACACTTGCCTGGCATATGTGAGAACCCTGGTTCAATCCCCAGTACAACTAAGTCAAGAAAAAACAAAAAGCAGATGAAAAAATAAAAAAATTAACTCTTTCTCTCATTCTCTCTTTTAAGAGAGAGAATGAGAGAGAGAGAGAGAGAGAATATGCCATGTGCAGTCAGAGACAAAGACTAGAGTAATGCAGGAACAAGTCAAGAAACCCCTAGAGCCACCAGGAGGCGTCTACACTAGAGACTGGAGTAAGAGCTGCCTTGCCAACACCTCAAATTTGGACTTCTGGCCTCCAGAATTGTGAGAGAATAAATTTTTGCTGTTTTAACTCATTCTATTTGGGATAATCTATTGTGGAAACAAATATAATAATAAATGTATAGAACCAAGAATCATTTTTTTAAGAGAGAGGGATAGTGAGAGAGAGAGAGAGAATCAATTTTATTTAGTTTTTCATGTGGCTTCGTTGCTCTGAGACTTCACTGTGTACGTGGGTGCTGGGGTTTGAACTCGCGTACTCAAACATGCCAGGTAAGCGCCGTAAATGCTGATGCCACCACTCTAGCCCCCAGAACCAAGAATCTTAATGAACCCCAATCAAGATAAACACAAAGAAAAATACACAAAGGCCCATCACAATCAAATACAGAAAACTAGTGATAAAAAGAAAATCTTAGGGGCTGGAGCGGTGGCCCAGTGGCTACGGCGCTTGCCCAGCTTGTGCAAGTACACGGGTTCGAACCCCAGCACCCACATACATAACTTAAGTGTCAGAGCAACAAAAGCCATGTGAAAAACTCAATTGATTCTCTCTCTCTCTCTCTCTCTCGCTCTCTCTCACTGTCCTTCTCTCTTTAAAAAAAAAAAAAAAAAAGAGGGGTTGGGGACTTAGCTCAGTGGCAGAGCGCTTGCCTAGCATATGCAAGGCCCCGAGTTCGGTCCTCAGCCCTAAAAAAAATAAAAAAGAAAGAAAAAAAAGAAAATCTTAAAAGCATTCATAAAGGGGCTGGAGTGGTGGCTCAGCGGTTTCAGCGCTTGCCTGGCAAGCACAAGGACCCGGTTCAAACCCCAGCACCACGTACACAATTAAGTGTTGGAGTAACTAAGGCCATGTGAAAAACTAAATAAAGTTGTTTCTCTCTTTCTCTGTCTCTCTCACTGTCCCTCTCTCTTAAAAAAAAAAAAAAAAGCATTCATAAAGACAAAAATCCTTTATGTAGAGACGAACAAATATAAGAATATACAAGACACTTCCCCATTAGAAACTATCCAAGCCAGAGGACAATACAATGAAATCTTGAAAATGCTGGGCAGGGAACGGCAATTCAACCTAAAATTCTATATCCAGTGAAAGCATTCTTCAAAAGCGGAGGAGAAGGGGCTGGAACAGTGCTTGCCTCACATGCTCCTCCGGGACCCGGGTTTGTGTCCCAGCACCATGTACACGATGGCGTGTTGGAGCAAGGAGGGCCAAATGAAAAACTGAATAGAATTGATTCTTTCCCTCTCTCACACACACACACACACACACTCTCTCCCTCTCTTCCTCTCACTGTCCCTCTCTCTTTGAAAAAAAAAATGGAAGAGAAATAAAGACTTTTGCAAACAAACAAAAGCTAAGAGAATTTATCACCGGATGTGCAGGAAATGTCAAAGGGAGTTCGTCAGGTGGAAATAAAATGATACCAGATAGAAACTTGGATCTATAGAAAGGAATGAAGAGTGCTATAAATGCTAAATTTGTAAGTATAATAATGTCAGTAAAATATTTAAAACCCACAAGAATAAAGAGAAGAGATGTCAGCAGATGAGCAATTTCAGCACATCTTTAGCACATGGAGTGATACTCATCAGAGAAGCCAAATAATACTTATGCAATCATTTAATTCTGAATAAAAAAATCATTTAAAATTTTTTAAAAAAGAACATGAAGGGCTGGAGTGGTGGCTCTGTGGTTGCAGCACTTGCCTGGCATGTGCAAGTACACGGGTTCAAACCCCAGCACCCATGTACACAACTAAGCGTCAGAGCAACGAAAGCCATGTGAAAAACTCAATAAAAATTGATTCTCTCTCTCTCTCTCTCTCTCTCTCTCCCTCTCACTGTCCTTCTCTCTCTCAAAAAAAAAAAAACATGAAATTGAGCTGAGGTGTCACAACTGGCTTAAGGGAACAGTCACAGAGAGGAGCCCTGGAGATGAGGCTCAGAGCTGAACACAGGAAGGCTGGTTAAAATTCAGATCCCCTTCCCCCCACAAACTCATAAAGCAGGGCGGTATGCCCCTTACTCACCACAGGACACCAGGTGTTGATTCTCTGTAGAATTGAATGTGGGATATATTGGACTCAGGGACACTGGCTACAGCAGAGGATAAGGTCATGGGGCTGAAAACTGGTGACCAGTGAGACCCCAGACCCTTCCCTGCCTTACTTGAGCGACTGGTAGCCAGACTGCAAAACCTCTTGTACACCAATTCCAAGTGTGGGAAAAAAAGATAATTCTTCTTTGGAGAAACTAAACTCCCTAAGGATCTCTGAAGAAGGAATTGGTCCCATGATAAGCGTCAACTTGGCACCCAATCATCTTAACAGTAGCACCCATGCATCAATAAATTCCACACCATTCTTAAATACACCCAATAACCAAGGGCAACTGACACTTGAGGAAAGCTTCCACCATGAAACCAACCAACCAAACACGCAAACAAATGCTAAAAATGACAGAGGAAACGCTGTCAATGTGAAAGAAACATTTTATGGGGAGAAAACAGTTATTTAACTTTTGTATGCGGTACTGCAGAATGAACCCCAGGGTGCTCTGCCACTGAGCAACATCGTCAGCTCTTTTTATTTTTTTCTTCTGAGGCAGTTCACTAAGTTGCTCAGGCTGGCCTAAAACTTGGGATCCCCCTGCCTCAGCCTCCCTAGTCGCTGGTATTACAGGCATGTGCCACCATGCCCAGGTGGAAGACAGTAATTTACATCCTCAGGAAAATAAGAAAAGATCACTGAATTCACAAAATGAAATTAAATATCCAGATCTCCCATGACCTCTGTTCTTTCCCTTGCCTTCTTCATTTCTGGATCGCTGCACCTGCTCCTCTGTCACTGTCAACAGTACTGCAATCCATTCCATCTTCAGTTTAAATAATAATAATAATAATGTTATTATTATTATTATTATTATTATTTGCAGTGCTGGGGACTTAATCCAGTGCCTTGTGCATACTAAGCACATGTTCTGCCACCAAGCTACATCCTCAGATCCTCCAAAACACCTTCGCACCTGTCTTCAAGTCTTCTGTTTCCCTCACCTTCCACATCTAATCCACCAGCAGAGCCTGGGAGCTCTACCTTCAAAATAGCTCTCGAGAGCTCTCGGGTTCATCACTGTCAAGCTGCCACAACTCCCGCAGCCACCGGAGCTCTCATGAGGCAGCCTCGTAGCCCCCTCTTTGGTCTCTTCACCTGACTTTGTCTCCACATCACCCATGGCAGCTAATGTCATCCTGTAAAATGTCACTCGGGGTCTGAGACACTTTAGCTCAAATCCTTCCAGTGGCTTCCCATTGTGTTTAGGCTAGAATCCAACAACCTAGGATTTCTCTTAAAGCTCATTTGCTCTCCTGCTGCCACTCCACTCCTGCCACCAGCCTTCCTGAGAAGGGTCTTCTGCACACGCCTTGGTGCTATGGTTTGGATGTGGTCGGTCTCCCAAAGATTTCCATGCTCGAAGCTTGAAGCTTGGTCCCAGTGTGGCATGCTGAGTGGTGGATCTTTAAGAGGTGGGGCGAGTGGGCTGTTTGGGTCATAGGGGCTCCATCTTGGGGAAGGATTAGTGCCCTTTCATAAGGGTAGATCAGATTTTGAGGCATTAGATCAGTGGATTAGTTTCCACAAGAATAGGTTGTTACAAAGTGAGTTTGGCTTTCTCCACCCCACCCCCCCAGTACTAGGGATAAAACTCAGGGCCTCTCTACCCCTGAGCCCTATTTATCTTTTATCTTGATACATAGTCTGGCTAAGATGCAGAGGCCCGCTTTGAATTTGCCATCCTCCTTCCTCAGTCTCCAGATTAGCTGGGATTACAAACGTGCCACTGCGCCCAGCGCCTTTCAGGCTTTCTTGCTCCCAGTTTCCACTTCTCCTACATGTGCTCCACCCGTATATGCCATGCTCACCCACCATGCTGTGACATAGCTGGGGGCCTGGGCCAGATGCTGGCACTATGCTGTTTGAACTTTTCAGTCACCAGCATCATAAGCCAAATAAACCTCTTTTCCTTGTAACATAGTAGGTCTCAACTATGCTGGAGAATTGTTTTATTTTGTTGGTGCTGGGGATGGGACCCAGGACCTCATGCATGCTAGGCAAGTGTTGTCCTCAGGAGCTACGCCCCTAAGCTCATCACGTATTCTACTATAACAACAAAAACAGACTGAGCCACCCTCAATCAGGTTGCAGCCCAAATGTCACCCCCTTCGATTCGTTTGCCCTGAAAGCCCATCTGAGATGACAATTGCTACTTATCTATCCACTGTCCCTTATCCTGCTTTAGTTTTCTGCCAGCATCCAAAGCCTACTTTTTCATTGTCTCCCTCACCCGGAATGAAAGGCAGCGCTGCTGTCTGTTTTGTTCACTGCTAGTTCCCCAGCCCCTAGACAGCACCGACAAGTAACTGGGGCTTGTTTTGTTTTGATTTGATTTTGGTTATCAGGATTTGAACCCAGTGGACCCAGTGGTGCTTAACCATAGAGCCACATCCTCAGCCCCTTCCCCTCCCCTTTTTTTTTGAGACAGGGCTTTTTTATTTTGAGACAATTGCTGAGGCTGCCTTCAAACTTGAGATCAGGGGTTGGGGATTTAGCTCAGTGGCAGAGCGCTTGCCTAGCATGCACAAGGCCTTGAGTTTGGTCCTTAGCCCTGGGAAAAAAAAACAAAAACAAAAACTTGAGATCCTACTGCATTGGCCTCCTATGCCACTGGAATTACGGGTATGTACCACCACATCTGGCATAGTGAGGGCTTAATGTGTTAACTTCATAGTCAACTATATCAAGGTAGCACAAGCAGGGGAAGGTGATAAGGTGTAAAAGTGATAAAGTAAGAGAGAGTTGTGGAAGTACATTGTTCATAGTTACAGGAGTAAATACCAGAAGAATCAGCCCAGAGTTCAGCTTGATTGCCTCTGGAGAATGGGAATAGGAGGTGAGGAGCTGTGGAGTAAGGAAGGCTGCTTCTCATTAGAAGCCTTCTAGCAACAGCTAAATATTTTAGAACACAAATATGGACTCCTTTGTCAAAAATAAGACAGTTTAAATAATTTATATCATTTTTGCAAACTTGTATTGGCATTTCTTCACTTTTAAATACACTGGGAGTCTTGAAAAACAGGTGTCTCTCAACCTCTGAGCTGTGGTTTGGAGATGTGAGAGCCCCCTGCGGCTCTCCTGCACCAGCTCCTCACAGAGAAGGGAGCTCTTTGCCTGTTCTGAAGTAGGCTGAACCCCCTAGAGTCCTGACCTTGGTGGGGTCTTGAGCACTCAGATGGGAATGGTGGAGGATCCACCAACCACAAGCTGGCCAGGGAAGTCAGGAGGTGGCCTTTCCATGGCACTAGAGCTGAGTCACAAGGCCTCCCCCAGCTCTGTGCTGCCCCAGATGCTACTGCTGCTGCTAACAAGGCCCCAGGGAGCTGGCAGGGCACCCTGCCCAGCCCCAGGGCCCCAGATGCTGCACACCCTCCCTCTCAGGTGCCTCAGCTCCAAGACACAGGGAGAGGTTGGGTGTTGCCTGCTAGGTGGGGTGTCCTACTCCACCCCCACTCTTCAGGGGTGCTCCCAACTGCCCTCCCCAGGACAACATTGATTACAGGGTCAATGTGGACCCAGCCAGGCTCCAAAGCAGCTCTCCCCACCTGTCCAGAGCTGGGTCTGCAGCACAAGTGGTGTCTTGCCTTAGGCCCAGATGGGAGAATTTATTAATCTCCTTAGCAAAGGCAAACAGTTGTTTAATTGCTGGAATGAAAAGGTTTCCTATGAAACCCAATACCCAGCCCTCTGCACAGAGAATAGAAACTATACGCCAGCAGGCCTCAGTTGGAGTCAAAGCTGGTATCTTTGGAACTTGGAGCTGGTGCTCACCAGAAGAGAGCCTCCCTGCCTCCACTCAGAAGCACACATGCACACACATTAGTGTGCACAGGTACCATCAGGAAACTTCTGCCTCCACACTTCTGCACAGTACTTGTGCACCTCTAAATGTACAAGCACATGAGTGCCTAGCTGCCCTCTGGCTCTGCAGGAGTCTACACATATGTAACATGCATGTTCATTGCCAGCATATCTATACTAAACACCCCTCGCATCCTCAGGCACTAGCAGGGTATTTTCAAACTCCTTTAGCATTGGCAAAATCCTTTTGTCAAGTGATATCTTAAAAGCACACACCAAATGTATAGACTAAGCCTAGCTGCTCGAGAAGAAGGGCACAGGGCCCGGAGCGTGCATGAGCCTGCCTGCTTAGCCTGTTTCCTTCCCCTTTACTCCCTTCCCAGCCTGAGGGAAGGTAAGATAGCTGGAGTTTGATTTGGCCATTGCTTCTGAGCTCTATCACCAGACCTGGGGTTAGGGACAGGCATGTCTGAGCTCAAAGCTTGGTGTGTGTGGCGGGGGGGTAGGGTGTGGGGGGGCAGGATGCTGCCTCAGGCTGTGTAGGAGGCTCTGGGCAGCTGGGGACAGCACTGCTGATTCTCCATGTCTTCCCTCCCCTCCTCCCAGAACACACTGATTTTTGGTTTCTGGGGTTTGTGGCTCCCTTTCCTGAACATCCTAGCTCAACAGTTGCAGTGATACCCCACACCCAGGGCAAAGAGGGATTGCATCTGCTCCCCAAGGTCCTGGACACAACCAGCACCTTTAGTAAGACAATGTCTGGGTATCCAGTCCCCTCCCACACACCCCAACCTCATCCAGCCTGGCCCTAAGTGAGAAGGATGAACAGAGAAAGCAGGAAAAAGGACTGGCAGAGGTAGCTCCAGGAAGAAGAAAATGTTTCCCTGGGACCACAGCTGGTTCCCGTTGCCAGAAGAATCCTGCTCCCCAGGGCCCTCCCTGCCCAGGTGTCCTTCTACAAGGAGCTTTGCAGTCTAACCCCTACTCCCTCAGCCCACGGAACACCAGGGACTCGTGACTCCAGAACCAGGGCTGTGCCCAGCTGACTGTGCCAATCTCAGGGCCATGTCAGGCAAGGGGGACTGGCACATTCTCTAGCTACAACCAGCTGTCCCTCCTAACCTGGCAGAGTACCCACCAACTATAGTACCATACAGTGCCAGCTAGGCCCTTTCCCAGTATCTCTTACCTGACTACCAGCCCCAGAAGAGCTACCAGGGGACTGAGCCAAGACCACAAACCTGCTCTGAAGGCTTCCATGCTCTCCCCTCCTCAGCCAGCACCGGCACTGCCAAGCTTGCCCACGGGAGGGCCTCTGCAGGGCTTTGTTGGAGCGAGACAGAGGCAGCTATGCCAAGCAAAGATCAGGGAAACCCAACTGCCAAGAGCTTGAGGAAAACCTGGCTGTTTCCTATGGTGGCTGGCCCCAGGGGGACCAGAGGTTAGGGACCCCCAGCTTAGATGCCAAGAATCTACAGGAGCTTCATCATGGTGTTAGGTGTCTCACCCCCCAGGTGTGTCACCTGCAGAAAACAGAGCCCAGTGCCCTGAAGATAAGGCAGTGCACATTTGGATGCAAGCAACACTCTAAGCCAGTCCTGAAGTTGGGGTATAGCTGGCTCTCTCCCACCTAGGCTGACTGCATGACTTTCTGGCTCCTTTGTGATTGAAAAGGGGTTAAACTCAACTGTGGCCTATATTCCCCGGCCTGGATTGAGGACAGGGCAGATGATGTCTGTTTCAAGGAGACATTAACCCACCAGGGCAGGATATCAGTGAACCTAGTACCTGGTTTCTATGGCAGCCTGAGAGAGGGGAAGTGGAATACTCTCAGCAGCCCCAAACTACTTCTCCCTACAGTAGCTTGTGCTCCCTGCCCAGCCTCTCCAACAAGATGGCTGCTGACTTTAGAAATGTCAACAGACAGGCTTAGGTGAGAAGTCCTTTCTTCCAGGGTATTCTGCCTCTCTCCAATCTTCAGGGAAAGGACCACCCATGTTCTTAGAGCAAGGAAGTGGGATTGAGACATTCTAGAAATTCAGCCTCAAGCCTTCAGTAATAATCCTTGGACCTCCAGGAAGTTCCTCTCAGATCATATTTAAATCCCTTCAGTTGTAACTTCTGTTAGAGGCCTGTCTTTTTTGCCCTCAGGAGGAAAATAAAAAGGAACCAGTAGACTGAACAGTCTGTATGTAAACACCCTGCACCTTGCACTGTAATCCCTTATCCTCATATGCTTCCCCAGACCCCAGGCCCTTAAAGACAGGCACTGCTACCTTATTTGTTCATCATTGTTTGCCCCAGATGCCCTGACCTCTTTTTCCTCTCTCTCTCCCAGGCCTCTGTGGCTGCAAAACACTTTCTTTACGAGGGATAAACCAGACACGGGGACAAGTTGGAGGTTTCTAGTGTAAGCAGAGTTAGAAAGGAAGTGGACATCCAGACCCGCCCAGAAGTTTGCAGACCCACATCATCCTGCTATTTACTGGGAATGCCATGCAGAGCTGGATGCTATACTGGTCTGCAGGCCCAGGGGTGAACTACAGAGACAGTTTGATCCTCTGGTTCACAGTCTGATGTTCTATCCTCAACTCTTTCCTCAGGAATTGGACAGCTCCTCATAGTGAACTTCAGTGACTCAAGAAGTGGCCTTCACCGGCTGGGCTCATACATAGCTCAGTAGTAGAGCACAGTGCCTAGCACATGTGACGTACTGGGTTCAATCCTCAGCACTGCAAAATAAATAAATAAATAGAGAAAGAAAGAAAGGTGGGTAGGTAGGTAGTTATTGTGTTCATCTACAACTAAAAAAAAAAAATCTTAAAAAAATAAAAAGAAGAAAGGGCCTTCAGAAAGGAGATCCCCATGGTGGGCAACTCCTGAGCCAACCACTCACAGCCTGTCACCCCAGGGTCTTGGACCCATCCAAGTCTGGAGGTCTCAATCTGAAACACGCAGGGCAAACTGGATCCAGCTCCCCACCCTGGGGTGGGTCTTCTGCACCCCAAGTCCCTACTTGTGGCCTGAGTGCTAAAGGAAGAATTGGGGACCATCTGTGACCCATTCCTGCTTTTGTCCTAAAGAATGGTCAGGAAACTCCACCCTTTCCCCTGTCTTCTTAGCAGCCACTGCACAACACAAAGCTGGATAACCCAGTGGTCCTCACTGACGAGTAGGAACCAGGGAATCCATTCTTGCAGAGCCTCAAGTTCTTACTGTGGCCAGTGCCCTCTAGCTTCATCGGCGCCTAGAAGCCAGGCCCCAGCACCAGAGGGCAGAAGAGCGCTTTTCAGCACCTGGACAAGGCCCTTGGAGGCCTCCCCAGGAGGTCTCTCTCTCCATTCCCATTCTTGAGCCTCGGCTGGGGTCAATCCAGGGTCTCTGCCCAATCTGAGCGAAAGTGCTCACCAAGATGGAAGAGGGCCCTGGGTGGGGCTGGGATGCCCGGAGTATCACACAACCTATTTCCCGACCCGTGGCCCCCTCCCCACTCAGGCGTTTCCCACCTCCGCCCACTCACGAGGAGATGTCGCGGCTCACCCAAGTGGGGCTAACTCTCACCAAAAGGAACACAGTCCCTCCCCACAGCCCTCACTGCCCCGACGAAGGAGGCGCACAGGGTCCCCTACCCCAGTCTGGGAGGGCCCGGAACTCGTGTGGGCCGCCGGTCCCAGCAGGAGGGGAGCGGGCGGGGGCCGCTTCCTTCACCCTCTCCTGGTCAACAAGCACAAAAGCCGCTGCTGCAAACAAAGAAGCGCTGCAAACTCGCCGGGGAGGCGGGACAGCTGGCGCCGCGCCCCCTCCCCACGTCGGACGGGCGTGCCGGGCAGTGGGGTCCCCGCGACGCCCCGACGGCGCTCCTACCTGGCCCGCGCGGACCTCTTTCTCCAGCTCACGGTGGCGGTTGTGCCACACGAGGTAGTGCAGCGGATACTTGCCCTCCGGCCCCTTCCTGGTGGAGGCGTTGGCGGGGATCATCGCCCGCTCTTCATGCCGGGGCTGCGGCGCCCAGCCCGGGAGGAGGGACGGCGCCGGAGTCCGGGCCCGGAGCCGCGGGGCGGGAGGGCGGCGCTGCTTGTTCGCAGGGCTGAGGCTCGGGCATGTGCGAGCAGCGGCCGCGGCGGCGGCGGCGGCAGCGGCGGGCGGGCGGGGGCGGCGCGCCCGGCGCGGGCGGCCGGCGTCCTCGCGGGGCGGCGGCGGCGACTGGCGGCGCGGAGAGGCCCCCACCCGCCCGGGGAGGGAGCCGGCACTCGGCGGCGCGGCGCGGCGCGGACTTGCGCGTCGCCTCCCACACCCCCGCACACAAAGACGCGGCTCGGCGGAGGGAGCAGGCGCCCGCAGCGGGCTTGGGGGCGCACGGGGCGCGGGCCCCGAGGACGCCGCCGCCGCAGGGACGCGCGCCCGCAGCCTTCGGTCCCCCGCTGCCGCATAGCCCGGCGCTCAGCCGGAGCGGCCGGCGAGGGATGCAAGGATTAGAGGGAGAGAGGAGGGTACCCGAGTGCCCGGGGCAGAGCTTGTTATAGCTCGGCCCCGCGGCATCATGGGGCTTGTAGTCCATCTCGTGGAACCGAGGGTGGCGGGTGACCAGAGAGGGTGTTGGCACTGTCTGAGGGTAGGCAGGGAGTCAGGCCTGACTGAAGCAGAGGCACTGCCCTGACGCCTGGTGGGCCGAAGCGCACCTTCTCCTGCTGGTATTTTGCCTTTTGCTGGAGAGGGAGGGGGCTACAAGCCACAATAGCGTTTGTGGGCCGGAGGGAGGTGTGGCCTTCAGAATCACACTTGGGTACCAGGGTCTTGAGGAGGGATCCGGATTCCCAGAAGAGAGTGATTGATGCAGGACCCCAAGAAAGATGCAGGGACTCAGTACCAAGAGAACTTGGAGAAGCTAGAGGTCTGGCACCTGAAATATTTCTCAAGATCTTTTCATCCCTCTTAGAAATTAACTCCATTTTCCACACATGACGTTGAAAAGAGGATTGCTCAGCAAGAACAAGAGTGAGGTTGGGCAGAGAAAGCAGCAGGTGGCAATTTCCCACCTTCACCCATAGGGGCCCCTTAGTAAAGGAAGTGACTTATTCCAGACTATCTCCTTCCTGAATGTCCCAGGGCAGAGAAATCCTTCCAGAAGGGTTCTGCAGAGGGTGTGGTAAAAGTGGAATTGGCCTCTAGAGCCACCTATTGCAAGGGCTGGAAGAACCCAGAGGGTTGGCCCAACCCCTGGAAGAAAAGAGGAACCATGATGTCAGAGACCTGAGTTTGAATACCTCCTTTCTAACTGCAGGACCTGAAGCAAATGCTTACATCTTCTGTTTCTCAGGCCACTCGCCTCTAAAAAGAGACTGGGTACTACCTCCTGGGGTGAACTAAGGATAACAACTGCCCTGGAAACGGACGCCTCCCTCCCACAACCAGGGGGAGCGAGACAGGTGGTACAACCAGACACTGAGACAGGTGGTACAACCAGTGTCTTCTTGAGCCCACCTTAAAGCAAGGAAGGAATAAGGGATTCCACATCAGCCCTACTTAGAGCAAAACAATCCAAGAAGTGTTTGTGTGGGAGGTGCCAGAAAAAGCTTGCAAATTCCCCCATGCCTCTCTCAGGTTTCTTTGTGTGGTCTTCTCTCCAGCCTCCTCCACACCCTTTGGTGCCTGGCCCCAGCGGGAAAGGATGAAGGAGGAGCGGACTGCCTCGCCCCTTTTTCCAGATTGGGAGGAGCCGGCTGGCCTCTCGGCTACACGGAGCCGCTACCCACCTCCACCACGAGGGGTCAGCAGAGTGTCGTGGCTGCAGCTCGAGCTGGGAAAGGGGACAAATGCGAGGGAGGGGCGTCTGGCAGCGGCTTGGAATGCCTGTACATCTCATTAAATTGTTTTCAGAATCGTGTGTGCTTCCACTTTAGCTATCCTGCTTCTTGGGGTGGTGATATCTCCACTAGGAAATCCAGAACCCTTTTATCCCCAGCTTCAAGCCTAGAGTTTGGCTGTGACGAGGCTAGGGGTTCGGGAACAAAGTTTGGACAGTGTGTTCGTGCCAGGGCCACTCCCAGGTCGTCCCTGGGCCAACCAGGAGATGGGGCGGGGGGAACCGGGTGAATCATTCTTCCTCTGCACTACCCAGGAGCCGGAAGAAGGGGAAGCTCGGGCTGGATTTGAGGGCTACCGTTCCCTGGGCAGCCGGGTTCTCTTTTTGCCTGGCAGCCATTGACATCAAACCCAAGTCGCTTTCCCTCTCTCTGGTCTGAGCGCCCTGGCTGCCACGTGCTCCAGACGCGCCCACACAGCCGAGAAACAAAGACAGCCGTGCGGCAAGTCTGCCAGCAGCCGCCTCGACATTTAATAAATGAAATTCCATGGCTGGGGGTCGATCGGGGGTGAACGGGCGGCCACTATACGTGGGCTGAGAGCTCGCTATGGGCTGCCCGGCCACACCTCCTGTGCCCCCTCCTCCCGTAGGGGCTCCAAGCCCAGGAACTGCTTGAAGCGAATGCACCACAAAGACCGCAGGTGGTACTCCCCCATCCCCCCAATACAGACCTGTGAGGTATCTGATTGCTCAAGCCCCACCAACTGAACTGCTTGCTGGCTGTCGGGGCAGGAAAGGCCTGTAAAGTGTTTTTGTTGTTTTAAGGTGCAATTATAAATATATCCCGTGGATCGCGATTTCAAAGAAACTTGTCAATCTGGGCTGCAGCGAAAGGCGATGGAGGTAGCTTTGCATGTATTTCGGGTGTTGTGACTCATAAGCATTACTTGTCTTCCCTAGGGAAGGAGTCTACCCACCTACAAGTCACTGCTTCTCTGGCAGGGCTGGGATAAATCCACCCACTGGGGCACCCATGCCCAAACACTCCCTCCAACCCCTGCCCAGTTACTAAGCAGGAGTCCCTTGACACCTGGGGAGCCCTCCCTTAATTGTATCACCACTGTCCTGCCCCCCTCTCCCCCCAGGCCTAGTACTGGGCACCTCTGCCCTCTCTCCACAAGAAGGCACTGGCCTTTTGCTGTTTCAGGGATGGGGGCTGGGGCCACAAGAAGCACACGTGTATGGAGGAGCATGCTCAGTGCAGGGGTGCGCCCACGTGCTGCCTATACTTGGGTTCCCTGCGCCCCACACCATGCCCCTCTCCTGACTCCCTGTGTGAAGTCCAGGAAGAAAGGCCTTAACAAAAATGGCCCATGTATTATAGGAACCGCTCTGTACACACACCCCTCTGATGGCCCAGAAACACTGTAGATGTAGAGAAGGCAGATGAAAGGGGATATTAGTGCACACAGGCACACTGGTCACTTCTTAGTAGGGCTTAAAAAAACGTCCAAAGGAAAGCAGGAATGGAGGGATGGCTGTATGTTCGGTCTGGAGGCAGGGGGACACACTGCATAACCTCTTTGGCACCAGAGCATCCATATTGTTGGCAGTATGTATACTCAGAGAGGGTGTGTCCACACACCCACCTGAACACAGATGTGGACCCATAGGAGGCATTGAGGCAAACTTCACTCCAATCAAAGATAGGTGGGCACCCCATGGCTCAGTGCCTTTGATGAGGAGGGAGCCTGGGCCTCCAGTTCCTTCCTCCCTTCACTTATCTCCACCCCACTTGGCTCAGAGTTCCCGGGCCGAGCGTCCCCAGGACCCCCAGCCCCCACCCCTGCCAACACACTCGCCGACAATGAAGGGGAGCATATGGGTGACTCACACAACCTCCGGGCTTGGGGAGCGCCGGAGCAGAGACCAGCGCTGCAGCCAACACTGCCCGCCCGGCCTGTGGCAGCCGCGGTCCCTTTAAGTGCCCCCGCCCCCTCCCGCCCGCGCTCCGGGCTTCCTTTCTCCGGGAGGCGCGGCCAGCGGCGCCGGGCGGCGGGGCGGCGGGGCGGTGGGGCGGGGGTGTGGGCCGCCCCTCCCCCGGTGGGCAGGGCCTGCGCCGCTTCCTGCAGGAGCGGCCGGGAGCCGCGCAGGGGGCGGGGAGAGCGAGCGGCGAGCAGCGGCGGGGTGGCGCGGGGCGGAGGGCGCCGAGGGCGAGCGGGCAGGCGGGCACGGCGGGTTCCGGGCCAGCCCCGGGAGCGGACGGTTGGCCGGGCGCGCGGAGCCTACCCAGGGCCTTGCGGGAGCGGGGCCGGGCAGCAGGGCCGCCGCCGCCGCCCGGGCCCGCTGCCCGCGCCCCCCACGCTGGCCCAGAGGGCTGCGGCCGCGTCGCCGCTGAGGATGTCCCGGAAGGGGCCGCGAGCGGAGGTGTGTGCGGACTGCAGCGCTCCGGGTAAGCGGGTCGGACCGGACCGGGGGCGGGACCGCGCACCCAGGCCGCCGCCGGGCGGGCGCCGGGGCCTGGCAGGAGAGCTGTGCCGGGCCGGAGGGCGGGGCGGGGGGCTGCGGCCTCCGGCCTCGGCCCCAGCCGTGGCCATTGCGGAGCCGCGTCCTTGGCGGGAGGGCCGGCGTGGGGGCTCCTATTCGGTCAAATCTGGACGAGCGAGGAAGGACATTGCCGGCGCCGCCTCCCACCATCCCTCAGTTTGAGGGAGGCGGGCAGCTGGCTGCTTCTCCACCTCCATCTCGGTATCCAAACGGAAGCGCCAGCCTGGGGCGTCAGGAGGGCTCCCAGAAGCCGGCAGGGTTTAGGAGGTGTGGGTTTTGTGTCATCTCAGTGCCACCCCCACGTCTTGCACCTGCTGCTCGCCTGGTCCACATGCTCTCTGGGGTGGCAGGGGGCAAGGAGCAGATGAGCCGGAGGGTGGAGGGTCTTGGATACTGTTTCCTCTGGAGCACCTGAGTGGGTGGCTACTCGGAGGACTCCCTGCCTTAGGTTCCCAAGGCTGGGGCTTCTCATGGAGCCTGGTGTTCAGGGCCTGTCCAAGCCAGGGCATCTTCTCCCGGAAGCATCCCCCGGCCTGCTAGTAACTGGGAACAACTGGATTCGGCTTTTCCTGTTCCCAGTGAGGCCTGCTTGGGAAAGTGGTCTTAGCATTGCCCCAGCCTGGACACGGGCCTCTCCTGGTTCCCTAGTCCAGAAGTGGGTAGAGGGCAGTGGCAAGGGGTGCCCAGATCTCTTCTTATCCAATTGGCTTCCTGGCTGTACTTATGTTGTGTTTTCCTTCTTTCCAGCAGAGTTAAGTCTTACTGATGTAAAACCCCCCTAACTTGCTGAGGGGTGATGGGACTCAGCAGATGGTCTGGGGAAGCTCTTGGGACCTTGACCATCCTCTCTTTAGAAAAGACATTATCTCCCTGGACAGGCTCAGGGAATCTGAACTCCAGGGAGACTATGGGCATGATTAAATTTAGGAGTATGGGGTGCTATTTTACTCTTAACTCTTAACTTCAAGCCACTCCTTGGAAAGCCCCAGCTCCCAACAAGTTGAACCCCACAGATGGCCTGGTAGTTCTTTTGCTCCAAGCTAGAGCATTTGGGAGCTGTGGATACCTGGCAGAGACATGGGGACCCCATAAATCATCATAGCTGGTTATGATCCTGAGACTTCTTATGGTTTGAGTGGCTCTGGAGGAACTATTGCCCCTAATTAGCTAGAAACTATGGCTCCCTTCTCCCAACCATTGTATGGAAGATGACTTCTGTCTGTCTGTCCCACCTCTGTTGGTGGATGAGGGCTTAGCAGGCACCTCATCAGGGGAGCCTGAGTTTTGGTGTTGCCTTTGTCTCTGGTTTACTCTGTGATTCACTGAAAGACTTTTCTCACTCTGGGCCTCAATTTCCTCAAGTGAGGCAAAGAAGTTGGAGTAGAAATAGATTCTGGGGAGACCCCTACCCTGCTATCTCTGAATCTGTACTCCTGATTCTGGGGCAGAGGCCTGTAGGGCAACATCAGCAAGACAGTTGTCCTTTCTTCGTTGCCTGTGAATGTGTCACTGGAGCCTCTGGATGCCCACTGGGCTTGGGGAGGAACAGTATACATCAGCTGTTTTCATCAGATGTGTTTGATAGTCCAGCTCTCATCTGATAGAGGCATTTGTGCCCAGAGCACCTCCTTTTTCCCCGATCCAGAATACAGGTCAAGGTGATGGTGGGCAGATTGATAGTCTTACTCATCATATCACCCCAGCACATAGCATGGTGTCTACCACATGGCAGGCACTCCCCAAGTGCCAGGTTTCAGTGCTTGTCAGGACTACCCCATATCCCCATCCTACCATGCTGGCCCTAGCAACAGTGGCATTCTCAGTCTGGGTCTATAGCATCATGGGCAAAAGAGGCATGAGGATACCCAGCAGTGTGGGGTGCATGACTCCAACTCAGAGTCACAGGCTTCTCTCAGTGATAGGAACCCTGCAATCCCAGCCCTTGGGGGTGGCATAATGACCTTTTTGTAATTGGTTAACTGGGGGAAAAATGCAGTGGAGGTGAGAGGCAAGATACACCCTATGCCCAGTGGACCCATGCAGCCAGGGATTAGTGTATGTTGCACGGCAGCTGGATGTGGCATGGCTGCTCTGGTAGTTTATGCTACCTAATCAAGTGACATCTGTATCCCTGCCTGCCTTGGAAGTCCAGGAGAGGAGCAGATATCAGAGCATCCTAGAGAATGATGGTTCCCCATTCCTTTGTCATCAGCCACACTGACACATAGCCTCAGTTCCGAGCTCCCTGATCTGACTCTCAACCTGTTTATCCCATGGGCTTCCACATCAGCCTTTCCACTTTGGCAACCTTGGGCACAGGAGTGAAGACTTCAAGATGACCGTCCTGTGGGTGAGCAGAACAGGCCATTGACTGGGACATGTTGCAAGTTAACCTGCATGCTCGTTTCTCTGCATAATGTAGCTTTCATGGGCAAGTGATGGGTTCTCTTCCTCTTTTATTGACGTATAACTTACATTCAGCCATGTACCTGCACCTTAGTGTGGATTTTTCATACTTGTGTAAACCTATGAAACCACCACTGTGCTTAAGAGGTAGAATATTTCCATAATTATCAGGGGACCCTTTCCAGTCCTTATCCCCAAAGGTAACTACCACTTTGTGTTTTTTTGTTTTTGTTTTTTGTTTGTTTGTTTGTTTGTTTGTTTGTTTTTAGAGAGAGAAAGACACAGAGAGAGAGAGAATCAATTTTTATTGAGTTTTTTACATGGCTTTCGTTGCTCTGACACTTTGTTGTGTATATGGGTTGCTGTGGTTTGAACCCGTGTACTTGCGCATGCCAGGCAAGCGCCTTAACCACCAGGCCACCGCTCCAGCCCCGTAACTACCACTTTGTCCTCTGTCCCCATGAATTATTCTTACCTGCTTTCCCTCTTGCCTATTGAGGCTCTGACCTTTAGAGCAAGGGAGGGAGGCCTGAGGCTGTTCTTTCTATACAGACCTACTGGCTCTAGAAGCCACTAATGGCTTTGGGTAGTAGCATGAATTCACCTTAGTAGAGACTTCTTCTGGGGATGACACTAGTTAGTGTTTTCTCAAGATCCCTCCTGCTGTCTGTACACAGACCCATACCCTGACTGTGGAGCCAGAAGGAAGCAACCACCTCCCCCTCCCCCTTGTAATCCCTGTTCTTTCTTCTCTACATTTGGTGCAAGTAGCTTATTAGGGGCAGCGATTCCTTAAACTATAATAGCTGTTTGAATTTCAGAAACTCTTCCTGGTTCTTCTGTTTAGGAACTGGCCCAGATGGAGTTTAGGGATTCTGCTTGGTAGACCCAAGGCCACTTGGGCAAAGGGAGTAGGTTGAATGGCTAGGGTAGATTTCCCATCTATGTCATCAGAACTGAGCTGGCATCAGTGTGGCCCAGACCAGGACAGTGTCCCCTGCTCAAGTCACCACAAAGGAGAGAGAGGAGCATTCTAAAGCTGGGCTCTTTCTAATATCAAAGTCTAAACTACATTCTTCTGGTCCTAGTCTCTCTCCCGCGCGCGCTCTCTCTCTCTCTTTTTCTTTTCTTCTTCTTTTTTTTTTTTTTAAATAGGGACAGTGAGAGAGAGAAAGAGAGAATCAGTTTTACTGTGTTTCACGTGGCTTTTGTTGCTCCAATACTTTGTTGTGTACATGGTGCTGGGGTTTGAACTTGTGTCCTCAGGTATGCCAGGCATGCACCAGAACCACCGAGCTCCAGCCCTGGTTCTGGTCTCTTGAAAACCGCCATATTTCACCATGTCTGGTCTGTCCATGGCTTGGGGCTCTGGGACAACTGGCCCTAAATATCGCTGGCCTTTTCAGTTAGCTTCTCTGGTAGGGCAACAGGCCTCCGGGGCAGCCCGTTTATGATCCTGGTCTGGGCGGCTCCCCACTTACAGGAAACCCCACCGTTTCAACAAGAGGAATTTAGGCTGCATCATTTCCCGCTTCCTGCCTGGCCTGCCAGAGGTAACTGGCGGGCAGACCCCTGACCCAATGGTGTTTGGGAGTCAGGGTAGGGAGCTTTCCATGCTTGGGATGCCTCACTGTTTTGGCAAAGCCTACACAAAAGTGTGCCCTAGGGTTCCCCCTCTTGGCATAAATGACTGGTCCCTTTCTCATGAAGCCCTGGAATCAGCCCCCTAGGAAGGTTTATGGCAGTTGTGGCATCCCTAAAGAAGCCCAGAATTAAAGATGCAGTTCTATTCTGTTTCCTGTTCCCATTATTGGGAGATACTGGCCATGGGCAGAGTTAAGGCCCTTAACTCAACAGTCTGCTAATAATTCTCCTGGGAATTTTTATGGGAGTCCTTGTGGAGAAGGGCCCTAGAATCTCCCAGTTGGGAAATCTAATCACCCAAGCCTGTCCACTACTGGGCAGCCTGAGCATTACAGGGCAAGGCCAAGAGTCATCCCCCTCATCCCTTTGCAGCTTGGGCCTGGGCAGAGCATAGTATCCTGGGAAAGAGGCTCCCTGCCCCCTCTTTGGCTGCACACAATGGTTGCTTTCTCCCCCATGACCTTTCCACAGTCTGAGTTGTATGCAGCTGTCTCCTCCCTCTCTCCCAAGGGGCCTGGGATGGGTGGCATCTCCCTTGCCCTTCAGAAGGATCCCAGGGGCTCCCACCCCATCCTAGCCCCTCTTGTTTCCAAAATGCTTTTCTCCTGAAGGGGTATAGAGAGCTCCCAGGGCTTGTCCCATCCAGGACTTAAGGGGCAGAGGACATCAGCAAATATGTAAACCTGGCCTAATCTTTGGCATCAAAGTACTTGGGTCCACATCTCAGCATTTCTATTTATTAGCTTTGTGACCTTGAGCAAGACCTCTGATCTCTTGGAACCACTGTATTCTCATCTGTAAAGCAGGATAGCATTTCCTCCCTTCCCTGGCAGTTGTGAATACCTAACGGGTTCCTTTGCTATGTTCATCCTCCTTAGAAGTAATAATGGAAGGAGGCTCAGGTCTGAAAGGGCCTCTCCTGCCAGTGCAAGTGCAGGAGCCTGTGGAGGGGTGTGTCCTGTGAAGCAGGCTCCAACAGAACTCTACATGTAGGAGAAATACGGTACTACTCCAGAACATGAAGGGGTGTCCTGGGCTGTCTGCCACATGATATCAGGGCCACGTCCCACAGGGGATTCCTGCCTCCCTGTTAGGAGGCTGGGGTAGCAACCTTGCTCCCTGGTGAAAGACTGTGAAACCTGTGGTGGTGGCTGCAGGACAGGAAGCTATGGCTATTGATTGGGTCCTGGGGACCTGTGCTAAAGAACAGAAATGTATAAGATAGGGAGTGACTGTCAGCCCTGGGCGGGAGAGGGAGCAATCCCTCATTGGTAACTTGGGTGAGCCTTCTGCCCTAGCTCCTAGGCTACCAGGGACTGAGTGACAATGTACACAAAGCCCTAAGCACAGTGTGGGCCCAGAGCAGACACTCAGGAAGCCTCACCTATCATCCAGCTCCAGCTGACCCTTGCCTCTCTTCCCCAGACCCTGGCTGGGCATCCATCAGCAGGGGTGTGCTGGTGTGCGACGAGTGCTGCAGTGTGCACCGAAGCCTGGGACGGCACATCTCCATCGTCAAGCACCTTCGCCACAGCGCCTGGCCTCCCACACTGCTGCAGGTATGGGGCTGGCCCAGGTAGTTCTTCCCACAGAACTTCTACCCATATCATACATACCTGTCTGGGATCTGCAGCTTCCAGGGGCCTCACCAACATGGGCAGGGTCTGATCCTAACCCTTTCTCTTTTTTCTCTGGTACCAGGGTTTGTACCCAGGAATGCGAACCCAGGGGCACTTAACCACTGAGCTACGTCCCCAGCCTTTTGTTTTTTGAAAGAGAGAAAAGGGACAGTGAGAGAGAGAAAGACTCAGTTTTATTTAGTTTTTCATGAGGCTTTTGTCACTCCAACACTTCGTTATGTATGTGGTGCTGGGGTTCGAAGCCGCATCCTTGCACATGGCAGGCAAGCTCTGTAACTGCCAAGCCACCACTCCAGCCCCTCCTGTTTTTAATGTTTTGAGATAGGATCTCACTAAGTCCTTAGGCATCACTAAGTTGTTGAGGTTGGTCTCGAACTTGTGATCCTCCTGCCTCAGCCTCCCGAGTCACTGGGATTATAGGTGTACACCACCATGCCCAGCTGATCCTAATGCTCTCTCCCCATCTACTCACACCATACAAAAAGGAATTTCTCAGCCCAGATATGCCACTTACTAGATTGGACAGGTAGCATTGAGAAAGTTGCGTAACCTCTCTGAACCTTGGTACACTCACCGTGCAACTTGCAGTGCTAAACAGGACCCACATTTTTGGGTGGCTTGACTGGAGGCATGCAGTGCCAGGCACACAGTAGGCCTCTCAGTACTGTTTCCAGCCATGGCAGGCACTCAGGGTGTGTTTCCCCCAGTGCCCAGCATGCAGTGGGCACTCTTTCAGTTGGCATCTTTTCCCTGCAGATGGTACACACACTCGCCAGCAACGGGGCCAACTCCATCTGGGAGCACTCCCTGCTGGACCCCGCACAAGTGCAGAGCGGCCGGCGCAAAGCCAACCCCCAAGACAAAGTCCAGTGAGTTGGGTTGCAGGGGTGGTGGGCAGTGCTGTGTGCTCTGGTATAGGGTCCTGGGAGGTGGACAGATGACCACCCTCTCCAGCCCTACTCCCCCTTGCCTCTTGTGTGCCCCATGCAGCCCCATCAAGTCAGAGTTCATCAGGGCCAAGTACCAGATGCTGGCGTTTGTGCACAAGCTTCCCTGCCGGGATGATGATGGGGTCACCGCCAAAGACCTCAGCAAGGTTAGAGGGGCCCCATGACAGATGGGTAGACCTCTACTCTTTTTCCCAGGCCATGACACCCCAAGGCCTCTCCTTCATCACACTGAGCCTTAGTTCCCAAAGACAGCCAGGTAGGGGAAAACAGGGTACCATGAAAGAGTAAGACTGCTCTGTTGAGCTGTCAAAGACTCTTCAGCTTCCATGTGGACACATAAAGCTAGAATCTCCCAGCTATCATCCAAAACCTAGGAAAATTTGGAACAGTTGCTTAGTCAGTTTCCTCATCTGTAAAATGTAATAACAGCATCGCCCTCATAGGTAATGTCTGTTCCAAGTAGAGCACACAACACGTGGTACGTGATGATTGTCAGTAACTGTTATTAATTGGCATTAACTCAGTGGGAAACCCTCTGTCCTCCCTGACATGACCCAATTTTGGCTGGGTCCCTTGGAGCTAGTAGGAGTCCCAGGAGCAGCCTGGGGCAGGTATAGCTTGGGTGTCAGCAGTGTACTTTGCACATTCACATATTTATTGTACACTCTGCTCCTTACAGCAACTGCACTCAAGTGTGCGGACAGGCAATTTGGAGACATGTCTGCGCCTGCTGTCCCTGGGTGCCCAGGCCAACTTCTTCCACCCAGAAAAGGGTACCACACCTCTGCATGTGGCTGCCAAGGCAGGGCAGACACTGCAGGCTGAGTTGCTGGTGGTGTACGGGGCTGACCCCGGCTCCCCTGATGTTAATGGCCGCACGCCCATTGACTATGCCAGGTGAGGGTCAGCTGCGGGTAAGGCATGGGTGGTGGAGAGTGGGCTCCTGCTTCAGGGCTGAGCCATGCCCCCTCCCCACAGGCAGGCGGGACACCATGAACTGGCGGAAAGGCTAGTCGAGTGCCAGTATGAGCTCACTGACAGGTTGGCCTTCTACCTCTGTGGACGCAAGCCGGGTGAGCAAGCACAGAGTGGGCCTGACTGGGCCAGGCAGGTGGGACCCAGACACACCCCAGCAGCAGGTGCCATAGTGACAAAGCCAGCTGGGGAACAGGGTTGCTAGGCAACCAGCTCCTGTGAAATTGCTGCAGGCTCTGGGCTGCAGCATGTTGGGGCCAGGGAGTGGGGGTGGGCCTAACTTCCAGCCAGTTCCCAGTTCTCTTGGGGTGGGCTGCCCTACTCCCTTTTCCCTGATACTTTATGGGTGCTAAACCCTGCTCTCAGCAAAGAGGTGGGCTCTGAGCTGCCTAGGCCACTCAGCATCAGTGACTTGGCATTTTTATTTTTGTTCAGATCACAAGAATGGGCATTACATCATCCCACAGATGGCTGACAGGTGAGTGCCCACCTGATGCCCCTTCTTAGAGATTGTTGGATGCCATATGGATGCCTGACCCCAGAGCACCACCCCCACCTCCCCAGGCCTCAGCCTGGGACCCCACCCTCCATCCCCAGGGGCCAGAGGCACAGGTACTCACAGCCTAGTCCTCACTCCCAGAGGTAGGTGTAAATATCATCAGCTCGGTATGTGCAACACAGTTAAGCCCCATTACTGTTACTGTTAAGTATGAGGAGGGCTTGGGTGCAAGGAAAAGGCCCCAGGCTGGGAGGGAGGACTGCTAGGTTCTGACCTGCCTTATAGCTTTTAGACAAAGTCTCCACTCCATGAGAAGTTAGGATCCAGAGGTCTGACTGATTTTTGGATTACTGGCCAGGCCTTTGGTGTCCTCCCTAATTGGGCAGGGTCCCAGGAAAGGTATGAATGGGGCATTTCTGCCTCTGATCTAAGAGGCCCCAAGGCAGTGGGGGACACCCCTGTCCCTTCAGCCAGCTCAGAAGATAGATGCTGGCGCCACCTGGTGGCCCTCAGATGACCACATCTCATGCCTGAATCTGGGGAGAGGAGGCTCTTCGCTAAGGGCTGGTAGACAGATGGGATGGTCAGGCTTGGGCAGGTCATATCCGTAAACCCAGACCTCCTCTGTTATAAGACCCCAAGACTGACCTACTTCTCAGATCTGATTCTGCCTAATGTGTGCATGCGTGTTTGTATGGTAAGCATACCCACATATGGATTGTTAACTGAGAACTTCAGAGTCAGCTGCTGCTCTGGAGACTGTGGTAACTCAGACACGATTCTTGCTCTTGAGGAGCTGAAACTAGATGGGGAAGAAGCCTGGCCAAGTGTTAATGTGCTGTGGGAAGTTCAGCAAGAGCAGCATGACAGAAGCATAGAGGTTAGAAAGGCTGATCCAGTAGCCAGGTGTGGTGCATGTCTGTAATCCCAGTGACTTGGGAGGCTGAGGCAGGAGGATGGCAAGTTCAAAGCCAGCCTCAGGAACTCAGCAAGGCTCTAAGCAACTTAGTGAGACCCTGTCTCAAAATAAAGTTCTGGGGATGTAGCTCAGTGGTTAAGCCCTCTTGGGTTCAATCCCTGGTACAAAAAAAAAGAAAGAAAGAAATGCTATGCCAGGAACTGGAGGCAACTCCTGTGGCTGTGAGAGACAGGGAACAAGACTAGAGAGAGTCCGGCATGAGAATGACCAGCCCTGTGAGTAGCTGCCATTCCCAGGGGCACAGTTCCAAGCACGGATGTATGAGGTCAGCTCTGACATTTATTGACTCTGTGGCTTGAGGCAAGATATTTAGCCTCTCTGAGCCTTGGTTATCTCACCTGGAGATGGGGATGACCTATCCCAGGACTATTGAGAGGATTAACAAAGATGATGCATGCAAAGTATTCAGCAAATATTTTAAAGTGAGGCTGGAGCAGTGGCTCAGCGGTTACGGCACTTGCCCGGCATGCACAAGTACACAAGTTCAAACCCCAGCACCACGTACACAACCAAGTCTGGGAGCAACGAAAGCCATGTGAAAACCTAAATAAAAATTGATTCTCTCTGTTTCTCTCTCTCACTGTCCTCTCTTTCTTTAAAAAAAAAAAATGTAAAGTGAGCTTTTTGATAAACTATGGTTGAAGTATGCTATATGTACATACCTGTTGTTATTGAAATGTTTTAAGTCTGAATGTGATTAGTACAACCAGATGTGTCAGAAAGATCACCCTGAGCGGGTACATTGACACACATCTGTAATCCCAGCTACCAGCTAATCAGGAGTCTGAGGCTGAAGGATAGCAAGTTTGAGGCCACCCTCAGTATCTTAGCTAAGACCTTGTCTCGAATTAAAAAATAAATAGAAGGCAACTCCTATTGGGTCACCTACACTTTAAAAAAATTTTTTTTTAAATTAAAATAAATAGAAAGGCTGGGTAGCTCAGTGGTAAAGTGCCCCTGGGTTCTAATCTCTAGTACTACCAAAAAAAGAAAAGGAAAGAAATGTCACCCTGGATGTTGAGTGGAAATGTAATTTAGGGGCAAGATTCAAGGCAAGGAAATGGGAAGCTGGAGTGGAGGCTTGGTGGTTACTGCACTTGTCTGGCATGCACAAGGACACAGGTTCAAACCCCAGCACAACAGAGTGTCGGAGCAACAAAAGCCACATGAAAAACTAAATAAAATTGATTCTCTTATTTAAAAAAAAGGGGGGGGGCAAGAAGATGGGTTAAGAGAGTGTTGCAAAGGCCCAGGCAAGAAGAAATTATGGCAGAACTGGAAAATTTGGCTAGGATTTTAGGATGAGGGAGGCTTTAGGTAACTCCCAGTAGCTGACAGTGGAGGAATGGGTTGCAGAGAAAGAGCAAGGTGGAGGAAGAACAAGACAGGGAGAGGTGAGTTTCCTGTTGTACGCTCTGGGTAGGGCGTGTGTGGAGACTGGTCTGAGCTTGATACAAAAAGGTGTGTGCTGCCCGCTCCTGCGTAATTGCTGCCTCTGTCCTGTTCTCCCCTCTGCTGCCTTCCTCTGGACTTAGATCTCGGCAAAAGTGCATGTCTCAGAGGTATAACGTGCCTTCCGGGCAGCAGGCTTTGGAGGTTGGGTAGGGTGGGGAGGCGCTTGGTGTATGACCTCAGGGTCTTATCTCCCTGGGAACCCTGCATGTTTGGGAGGTCACTGGCAGGGGCCTGGCTGCTGCTCATGTGTGGTCTATCCCTCCTTCATCTGCAGCCTGGATCTGTCAGAATTGGCCAAAGCTGCCAAGAAGAAACTGCAGGCGGTGAGTCTGTGTCTCAGACAGGCATGTAATATTTAGAGCTGTTCCCACTCCATGCTCTTCCTCCTGCCTCTGCCCTTTCACTAACCTCACCAGTCTTCTCTGTAACCTCTCCGTCTTCTTGTCTTTGACCCTGGCTCTGCCCTCCAAAGTATTGGGGCTCCCTAACTTGTCTGACCTCTTACATTCTTCCACTTTGGAAATTGACACATAGACTCCCTACCCATTTTCCAGTTCTGAGACTGTTGGGGATGAGCAGCACAGAGGGCATAATTCATTCCCCACATCTCACAATATCCTGATGAGCTAGGTTTGTTAGCACTGGGAGCTGGTTGATCTGACAAGCCTGGATCCCCCTCTCCCTCCAGCTCAGTAACCGGCTTTTTGAAGAACTTGCCATGGATGTGTATGATGAAGTGGATAGAAGGGAAAATGATGCTGGTGAGTGATGGGTGGGCACCAGAGGCCTTGGGTAGAGGGCCTACAGAAAAGGGTTAGGACCTGCTGTGGGTCTCTCTGGTCCTTTGGTGGGACTAAGAAGGGATGGCTGGGGTTCAAGCTACTCATGGGCCTGGCAGTGAACCTCTGCCAGAGGTGAGCCCGCCTGGCAGCTTCCCCCACTGCAAGGTGTGTGAATCTGTAGGGAGACAGCCTGTCCCTCCCACCTCCAACTCTGGGATGGGGCTCATCTATACTCTGGCTGCCTCCCACATTGGCTATCTCCCCAGTCCTGCTCCGCCCCCCTGCATCACTCTTTCCTGGCCACAGCCAGATTCCAGCCCAAATTCTGAATCTGGCCTGGCATGACAGACCTTGTTTTGCTCCTCAGTCACTAGTGGGCCTCACCCAGCCTGGCTTTGTGTGCCTGGAATTGACCCCTTTGTTGGACATCCACTTGGTGGGTGTGAGGAGGATCCAGGGAGGCTGGGCTCAGTGCTTCTCCACCTCTGCCCTGGGAGCCTGGCCACTATGGATGATCTGCTCCCTTCCCTCCCCCAGTGTGGCTGGCTACACAAAACCACAGCACCCTGGTGACAGAGCGCAGTGCTGTGCCCTTCCTGCCAGTTAACCCTGAATACTCAGCCACACGGAATCAGGTGAGAGGGTTGGGGAGGGAACCTGGGAGGTGTCGTCCCATTCTGGATGGATGTCCTGTCCTTCTTCACCCTGCTGTGGGCCAGAGCCTTCCTCAGGGCCTGTTGACACTGGGATCTCAGAGCAGGGCAGAGGCCATTCTTTTTGGCACTTGGGGTTCCAGTCTCTTCCCAAGGGCTCCTCTGGACACTCTGAAACTATCTGGCCCAGATCCAGATGCAGCTACCAGGTGAAGTTGGCCTGAAATTTTTTTTAGCTATGGTTAGATCAGATAGCCGGTGTGCTTTACTGCTTTGTCTCCATCTCCATGGATCATCCATATGGACACCCCCCTCATCCTTTATGCTGACCTGGCCCTTTCTGCTTTATAGGGGCGACAGAAGCTGGCCCGTTTTAATGCCCGAGAATTTGCCACCTTGATCATCGACATTCTCAGTGAGGCCAAACGGAGGCAGCAGGGCAAAAGCCTGAGCAGCCCCACAGGTAGATCGGCATGAATGGAGACATGGGCAGCAGGCACTGTCCCAAGATATTCTCCTTGGTGGCTCTCTTCTTTTGGGGGCATGATAAATGAGTTGTGTGACTGAGCAAGCGGAGTGACAGGTCTTGTGTCCTCAGACAACGTGGAACTGTCTGCACGGACCCAGAGCGACCTCGATGACCAGCACGACTACGACAGCGTGGCCTCTGATGAGGACACAGACCAGGAGCCTCTGCGCAGCGCTGGTGCCACTCGGAACAACCGCGCCCGGGTCTGAGCACTGTCCCCACCTCCGTGCCCCCATCAAGGCCCAGCTCTGTCTTATAGCCCAGGTTCTTGGGAACAAGTGGGCTAATCACAGCTTGAAGAACCCTTGTCCCTGTGGCTAATGGGCTTCCGTCTCTCTACAGAGCATGGACTCCTCAGACCTTTCTGATGGGGCAGTGACACTACAGGAATACCTGGAGCTAAAGAAGGCCCTGGCTACCTCTGAGGCAAAAGTGCAGCAGCTCATGAAGGTCAACAGCAGCTTAAGTGATGAGCTCAGGAGGCTGCAAAGGGAGGTGAGGGCTGCAGCATCCTTGGGAATGTGGGGAAGGCTTCTGGGCCTCCTGGAGAGGGAAATCTCCCTCTCCCAATGGTGGGGATGCCTGCTTGGACCCAAAGTTGGACACTGTGTGCACTCGCAGATCCACAAGCTACAGGCAGAGAACCTGCAGCTCCGGCAGCCACCAGGGCCTGTGCCCACACCCCCACTCCCAAGCGAACGGGCAGAACACACACCCATGGGGCCTGGCGGGAGCACCCACCGCAGGGACCGCCAGGCCTTCTCCATGTATGAGCCAGGCTCCACCCTAAAGCCCTTTGGGGGCACACCTGGAGATGAGCTCACCACTCGGTTACAGCCTTTCCATAGCACTGTGAGTTGCTCGTGGGTCTCAGGTGGGATAACTGGGATGGGGCCACTACAGAACCCTTCATGACAATCCTTATGCTACCACCCCAGGAGCTGGAGGATGATGCCATCTATTCAGTGCACGTCCCTGCTGGCCTTTACAGGGTAAGCAGGGCCTAGGGAGATGGGTCCCTTGCAGCCAGAAGCTTTTGAGCCCCAGTGGCTGTCAGGCTGTGCTAGATGCTGGGCCATTACAGTCTCAGTCTTCATGTGGTGAGCTGGGGCTAGGGAGGGATACTGACTTGAGCCCTGCCCTGGATTTCAGATCAGGAAGGGGGTATCTGCCTCTGCAGTGCCCTTTACTCCCTCCTCCCCGCTGCTGTCGTGCTCCCAGGAAGGAAGTCGCCATGCGGTAACACTTTTGCCCCAGTGGGGACCATGTGGGACATGTGGGCTGTGTGGGCCCAGGGACACACACTCACCTGCCACCCTTCCCTGCACCCCCTAGAGCAAGCTTTCTCGCCATGGCAGTGGTGCTGACAGCGACTATGAGAACACGCAGAGTGGGGACCCGATGCTTGGGTGAGGCACCCTTGAGTCTCCTCCAAGCCCTGCCAGCATCCAGAGGGGAGGAGGTGGAGAGGGTCCAAGCATCAGCAGGCACAGGTAAGCTGCCTGTGGCTGGAACAGCCTTCTCTTCTCCGAACCTGGGCTCAGGCTGGAAGGGAAGCGGTTCTTAGAGCTGGGCAAGGAAGACGATCTTCACCCCGAGCTGGAAAGCCTGGATGGAGACCTCGACCCTGGGCTCCCCAGCACTGAGGATGTCATCCTAAAGACGGAGCAGGTCACCAAGAACATTCAGGAGCTATTGCGAGCTGCCCAGGAGTTCAAGCATGACAGGTATAGAGCTGGTCTAGGGTCCTGTGGCTTCTTGGTGTTGTAGAAGCAGAATAGGCACTTGGTTCTGTCCATGGGGCCCTTCTTGAGAGCCACCATCTTCTCCCCCCACCCCCACAGCTTTGTGCCCTGCTCGGAGAAGATCCATTTGGCTGTGACTGAGATGGCCTCTCTCTTCCCAAAGGTACAGGGGCCAGATAAAAGCAAGAATGGGAGGGTTTTGGGGTGGGGCAGGCACAGGGAATCTGACTGCTACCTGGGTGGAGACACATATACGGGGCCATAATTGAGAAGCATGACTTGAAAGTCCAAGGCCTTCCTCATCCCTCCCTTCAGAGGCCAGCCCTGGAGCCTGTGCGCAGCTCTCTGCGGCTGCTCAATGCCAGCGCCTACCGGCTGCAGAGTGAGTGCCGGAAGACAGTGCCCCCAGAGCCCGGCGCCCCTGTGGACTTCCAGCTGCTAACTCAGCAGGTCATCCAGTGCGCCTATGACATTGCCAAGGCCGCCAAGCAGCTAGTCACCATTACCACCCGAGAGAAGAAGCAGTGACCACTTTCCCTGCCCTCACCCACACCCTGGGACCTCATGGGAGCTGGGCCACTCTAGATACTAACCCACCCCAACAGAGCCACTGGCACAAGTGCCCTTAGTGCTGCCACTCTCCCCTGGCAGCCAGGTGCCCTGGTGCCCACCCCTTGAGCCCCAAGAATGGGGAGTTGGGGTGGCAGGAGCTTCTGTTCCCCACATTCCATGCACCTCCCCCCTGTACATAGCATCCCTCCCCTTTGTGCAGGGGCCTGCAAGGCATCACTCCCAGCCCCTCACCCTGTGGGGCACCCTCAGCAAAGGGTTGGATGGGGACACTCCAAATGGGACAGCTCCCCCTACATGCACCCTATGAGCCAGTTCAGCCCTGTTGGGGGCTGAGCAGGGGCATCCCCTTCCTTTGTACATAATCTCTGTGGATGTCCCTGCCCTGTAGCCACCAGCCCCCTTGCTGCTCTCCTTTAATGCCAAATGGCCCCTGCCTAGGGCACAGACCCAGTCTGTGTTCCAGGGTCCCCAGCAGCAAACACTGGAAAATCTTTTTTTTTTTTTTCCTCTCTCTCTCCCCACCCTACTCCTTAATTTTAACTTTGTGGTAACTTGAGTGTCCCTGCGTGCCTGCGTATGTGTGTGAGTGCGGGCGGCAGTGCCGTTCCGGACGCCTGGCCCATCTGGAGCTTTGAACGGTGAGGGGAGCAGAACAGTGGGAATAGCATTGGGGGTCAGCTTCCCTCTTGCACACTTGGGACCAGGGACCACTGGGGTCACCAGCTGTGGTCCTGCCACTGCCTCCACTTGGACACCTACTCTGCAAACTTAAAAGGAAAACCACTTCCCTCCATTTCTCCTCTCCTCCCATGTGGAGGAGAAAGTGCTGGCAGGTGGAGGACTGAGCACCTGGGGCTGGCTCCCCAGGGTCCCAAACTCAGCTGGTGGCTGTCGAGCTGAGAGCCCTTCTCTAACCTCTGCGACCAGCACCCATTCTCACTTCTGCACTCATAGTGGTCCTGCCTTCTGGAGGTGGGGACCTGGCACAGCCTGGGAAGGCTGGAGAGGCAGTCAGCAGCACCCACCAGCTCTTCTCCCTATCGCCTCTCCCCCAGGAGGCCAGGCCCTACCTGTGTGGTGGTGGGTAGGCTGACTGTCAAGATGTGTGTCATGTACATTTGTATCAAAAATAAATAAGTGACCATGTGCCAGCTTCTAGTGCTTAGAGAATTGGGGTAGGGGTGAAGGCAGATATGAAATGGATAGGAGACAAACCTGGAAAAGCATGGAGCAAGTGAAGACTGCAAATCAGTACTAGGGCATCCTCTGGGTTGGAAGCATCTTTTAGAAGACAGGCTTAAAATACCAATGCTTGTGTAACTGACACCACCATTCTACTAAACCCCTAAAATCCATGCCAAACACCAGGTGGCCAGAGGAAGCCAGCTGGTTAGAACACAGTTGGGGGGGGGGCAGTTACTGAGGATTGAACCCAGGGCCACTGTAGATTTCCAGCCATTTGTATATTTTGAGACTGGAAGGTTCTAAGTTGCAGAGTGCCTTGCTAAATTGCCGAGGCTAACATTGAACTTGCGATCTTCCAGCCTCAGCCTCCATAGTCCCTAGGATTACAAGGCAAAAGTGCAGCAGCTCATGAAGGTCAACAGCAGCTTAAGTGCTTGCCCCAACCCGATTTTAATAAACTCCCTTCTCAAACACTGCTGAGATGGGTCAGTGTCTGTGTGGCGGATGCACAGGCTTAACTCCGGGCTCTACTAAAATAATTTAATTAGAAACAGGGTAAGAGGCTGAAACTGCTCTTCCCTTGGCCACCCACTTTCTATAACCAACACCGCAGGAAAGGAAGCCTCTGCAAAGTGTAGGCAGTAGGCAGTCGCTCCGTCTGCCGCCAGGCGGCGCCTCTACCTGCAGCCCACGTGGCAGAGGTCGGGCCGCCCATTGGGAGGAGGAGCCAACAGGCCGCAGCTGCAGCCCTGGGACCAGTCAGTCGGAGCTGTCCCCATCTGGGCCGCTGTCCGGCGTGGGCGGGAGCAGGGGTCTCCGGCGGGAGCGCTTGACTCTGCGTGGGGGCATCAGCAGCCTACGCTTCAGCACAGCTGCGGACAGCAGAGGCAGTCAAGGGCAGGGAAGACTTTGGGGCCGGGCGATGATGGGTGGGGAGACAACTTACCAGCCACGGTGTCCTGGCTGTCCCCTGTGGGCCCCCAGTAGATGCTCTCGCCCCGGCGGAAGTTTCGATGTAGCCGCGTGCAGAGCGTGGCCAGGGTGAGCAGCACTAGCAGGAAGGTCAAGGCCATGGCAGCCCATGCAGCCTCTTCTGTGCGTGGAGTGGGGCCCCGGGCTGGCCTGGGAGGCGCTGCTGCCCGAGGGGCTGGAGAAGCCTGATTGGGGCAGGCACAGCCTCCTGGACTGCCTTTCCCCTTGGGTATCTGAGCCTCTGCCCTGGAGCTGCCATTGTTTCCATGTTCCCCAGGTTGCAAGGGGACACGGGACACATTACTCCCCTCACCTGGGGTTCCTAAAATGGGCCGCTGGGCCCTTAAGCTCCATGTAGAAGCAAAGGGAATCCTCAGGCCAGAGGGAGTGGGCTGAATACCAAGGGCAGCACGCAGCCCTCGCCTCTTGGCACTCCTGGGAGAGGGCTGCCTTGACCCTCTAGACATCACTTCTGTGCCAGGAGGCCGCCAGCTCCTGAGAGCAAAGGCCAAAGCTGGGGCCTAAGGGGAGAAGATAAAATAGTCACCCCTGCCCTGTTCAGACTGACCTTACCACCAATCAATCCTGGGTCCAGCACCCCTCACCTGCACACACCCTCTCCCACACAGCTTTGCTCTGCTGGGGGTTGGCACCAAGGGAGAAGGTCCAGAAAGGCCATCAAAGTGGAACCATACTTTCTTCCTCTGCTTCCTCCGTCGTCCCCTCTTTAGCCAGTGGACAACCCAGGATGGATCTACCCATGCCATCTCCAGCATCATCCCCCATACAGTCAGCACCAGGGGCTATGAAAGAGGTAACTATCAGTGCTAAGATGAAAGTGGGGAGCAAGAAAAAGGACACCACCGAATTCCTTGCACATGGGGCTATACTTTCTGAAAGGTAACCACTTTTCATCAGCCACTTACCCGATCCTGAGTGAGGTTGGAGTCAGGGGCAAGTGAGGGCTTAGTCACACAAACGTGGGCAAGGAGGACAAGCTGGAGCTTCAGCCAGGGGTGGGTACAGGGGTGATAGAGGAAGGTGATATTCTCAGCCTGAAGGAAAGGCACAGGGACATCAAGCCAGGTCCAGATCCCTCCCAGATAATCACAAGTTCTCCCATCCTGGAGACCACTATAAAGGGAATCTCAGGATAGTCAGATGGTCCTTCACTTTCAGGGCCCAGAAAAGGGCAAAGGACCCTGGGCCCTGGCATGCACTCCTTCTTGACTCTGAGCATTCCCTTCACCCCTCCTCTCCATCAAGTACCTTCACTCAAAGTTAAGCCTCAGAGCTTCCAAGACAGCATGACTGGATGAGCGTTAGATTCAGACCATACTCTACCTATATTTCTCTGCAGGTGCAGTGACAGCCATACTGATTTCCAGTCTAGACTGTACGCATCCCCCAAATGAAGACCAAGTCTTCTATTTTATTGATCTATACAGTCAATCTCCCAAGGGCATCCAAATACAGGGGAGGCAAACAGCAGGTGCACAATTGCAGTATGAAACCATTTCATAAATTATTATTCCTTGATTGAGTTGACCTGATGCCCAGCACTGTGCTAAATGCTGTAGGAGATGCCATAAGAGAACTCCTGGACTCTATCTGCAGGGGTTTATGAGAAACTCAGGGAAACAACTAATGCAAATGAAAGAACAAACTAACAGATCTCCAAGTGGTTCATTGTTAAATTGGAGACAGGTTATAAGCATTACAGGGATTCAGAGGAGGGAATGAAGAATGGCTGACATGATCAGACAGGGTCTCAGGAAGAGGCAATTACAGCACAGGCATATGAAGATAGATGGGGATGAATGGCAGGAGGACATGGAGCTGCAGACTTCAGATCTGGAGAGTCTAGGTATGGAGAATAAACAGGAGCAAAAGTATCACCAGTGATGGATATGACCATGCCTATCATTCACTTGTGTACTGAGCAGACCAACATGACTGAAAGGAACCAAAGATATGGTGAGCCAGATGAAGCTAATTTAACTAAGGCCCAAGAAGCCAGACAGGAAAGTAAGACCATGATAAAATGGAAAATTAGAACAGTGAAATGACTTAATGAAAGAGTGACCACTAGCAGCAAAGACAGAGCGAGCCATGCAAGCTGAGCCCACAGTTTGGAGTTAGTAACTTGAGGCATATGCCTAACATGATACAGCTTTGAACCATTCAAAGCACAATCACACAGTATTCATTCACTCCTTACAGGTAGGGGCAGAATTAATACCCTCTCTTATAGAAAACTGGAGTTCTGAAAGGCAGGAGACCTCTCAGCCACAAGGAAGTTGGGGTGGATTTTCTCCTGCTACCCCCTCAAAGTTCCACTTGCTACACAGCCAGCTACTCAGCAGCATTCCTTACAGCATTGCAGAGGACTCCAGGCTTATGGGTCACTGTCTGCCATCTGTCCTGGGATGGGGAACTAGAAATCCCGCCTCTTTCTGCAGGAAGCAGTAAGGAATGGAGCTGATGAGCAGAATGGGGTGGAAAGCCTGCAAGAGTCTCTGCTGTCTCCAGATGCAGATACTATGCATGGGCCGGCCCCTGCTGCACTTACCTGCCCTGGTCTCACCTGTGTGTAGGTCACTCTTGGTAACACCTTCACGTGGGAAAAGAAGAGAGCTTAGATCAGCTGAGGGAATCCATGTGTGGGATAATCAGGGGACAATAGACTCCAGGACCCAGGCTGGGGTGGAGAACTTAAAGACAGGAGAAACCATCAGAAATCCCCCAGAGGGTGACCGTGAAAGGTGCAGGGAGGCCAGAGCCGGCTACCCCTTCATGCCCCATTCTCCCTCGGCCCTCCAGGGCTCCTACCTTTGGAGGCAGAGGCCACAAGCCCTCGAGACAGGGGGCTCCCGCCTCCTCCACCGGCTCAGCCACCACCTGTGGGTCCAAGGCGCAGAACTGGGGCGTTGGCCTCAGTGAGGGCCCTGTCCTCTCCCTTCCCCGGCCCGGTGGGGGTGGAGGGGACTCCTAGTCCTCCCCTCGGCGCGCCACTCCTTCCAGGACGAACTTTTGGTCAAGCGCTTTGAGATCCCGGGCCGAAGCCTGCCCAGGAGCTGGTCGCCTTACCTCGCTGGGACCCAGGAGCCCTGCCAGGAGAAGCAACTGAGGCAAAGGCTGAGGAGGCGCCATCCCAGCCCGGCCAGCCGCGGGGCCAGCTAGGAAATGCGTCGCATGCCCTGCCCCAGCGCCCCGGCGCCGCCCGCGCGCCCACGTAGATCCCAGGCTCGCGCGCTGTCCCGCCCCCTCCACCTCGGACCGCGCGCCCGAGCCTCGCCCCGCCCCCGTCCCGCCCCCAGCATCCGAGCGTGCGCGCACGCGTCCTAAACCCTAAGCCGGAAAAGTGAATGCTGGAGCAGCAGGAGTGCGTCTGGTTTCTGAGCAGGCGGAGACCACCCCCACTTCGCCCGAGGATTCGTCCCGAAGCATCTTTGATGCCCACCGTGTGCACCTGTGATGCTTGGGGGGTATCCTGGAGCGGGGCAAATGGCGGGAAGTGAGATCCCTGTGGCCCAGGTGGCCCTGGGAGGAGACTCATGTACTCTCCTGGAAATCCCGCTTAAAACTCAAGTGTGACCTGCAGCTGGAAGAGTCAGAATCACGAAGTCCAAGCTGCCGAAAAAAAGGGTTCTGGCTCTAGAACTTCGTCTTCAAAAATCCCACTCCCGCCCTCAAAAATAAGGCCTGAATCCGGAGGATCTCGACTCCAACGGGGAGCACGGGTCGGGTCTCCCTCCAGGGCAGGGCGCCAGCTCTTTTAAGGATTTTGAGGAATGACAGGATCAAGGATAGAGTGTGGAGTTTGAGATACCCTGCCCAGACTTCGAAACAGAGCAAAAAAATGTGTTTTCAGCCGCCCCCACATATCCCTGACGTACAAGGGGTTTATTGTCCACCTCTACAAGTAATTGTTAAATGTTGGGCTGATGAAGAAACGCCAATCTATCCCTGCCTTGCCCCACTGTCATTCTCTTCCTCAGCTTATTCTGGGAGGCTTGGGACTGTTTCTTCTGGGGAAGCCCTTCCTGGGAAGCGCTGTTGAGGATTTCCTGTATATGAAGCCAAGCTCCTGGGGAGCCTCGCTCCTGGTGGGACGCGGTTGTCAACCGGACAGCGCCCTGATACCTACAACGGAAGGAGCAACCTCTCGCCGCAAACTCGCGGCCAAGTACCCTACAGCCGCCCTGGCCCTGGTCCTCTCCGGCCGGGTGCAGTATCCCCCGCCCCTCCGCGTTATTGCGCAGTTGGTCTGCCCGCGGGAACGGGACAAACACTGAGGTCAGAGAGCGCGGCCGAGGGCTCTGGGGGCAGCTGCAGCAGCCGGGTAGGAACTCTAGAACCCGTGCCCGAGCTGCGAGTTATTCACTTCCCGCGTTTACTACTTCTCAGCAGCAGCCCCCGAGGGCGCAAAGACCAAGAGTCTCCGGTGCCAGCCACATACTTCATAGAGTGGAGGGACGGGGACAGCAGGTTCTGGTGCTCACCCCCGGCCACCAAGCCTCAGTCTCCCGACCTTTCCAAGTCTCTGCTACTGACACTCCACTCCTCCTGCTTCGCTGATGCGCCCTCGCTCCCTCCCTCTAACCCCGGCTCCTCTCACCTTCTACTCTAGCCTGTCGCAATCGCTGTGCAAAGGGCTGGGGGCGGGAGAGGGGAACTCGACCCGAACAGGCTGCCTTTGCGGGGCTGCGACCAATCCGAAGCGCGCCCGCCCGCCCGCCCGCCCGCCCGCGCTGGAGGGCCCTGGGCAGTCGCTAGAGGCCGGGCGGAGCCGTGGGCAGAGCCGGGAGCTTGCAGAAGGGACGGCCCCGCTGCTTGCAGCTTGCTGCTTGCCGCTTGCCGCTTGCCGCCCGCTGCCCGCCGCCGGCCGTCCGCCAGGGGCTCTCCAGCTTCGCCATGCCGCCGTGGGGCGCCGCCCTCGCGCTGTTCCTGGCCGCGCTTGCCTTGCTCCTCCTGCTCACCCTGCGGCTCCGGAGCCTTTGGAGGCGCACCGTCGGAGCGAGGACCCTACCCCAGGCCCTCGTTCAGGACGGCGAGGGGGAGGTGAACGGTGGAGGCCAATCAGATCAGTTCAGCGACGGACGTGAGCCGCTGCCCGGCGGGTGCAGCCTCATCTGTAAGCCGTCTGCGCTGGCTCAGTGCCTGTTGCGCGCCCTGAGACGCTCAGCGGCACTGGAGCCCGGCCCACGCTCTTGGCTCTCTGGTCCACACCTGCAGACCTTTTGCCACTTCGTCCTGCCCGTCGGACCTGGGCCTGAGCTGGCCCGGGAGTATCTCCAGTTGGCGGACGACGGGCTGGTGGCCCTCGACTGGGTCGTAGGACCTTGCTCCCGGGGCCGCCGGGTCACCAACGCCGGGGGCGTTCCTGCGGTGCTACTGGTAATCCCTAATGCGTGGGGGCGCCTCACCCGCAATGTACTCGGCCTCTGCCTACTTGCCCTGGAGCGCGGCTACTACCCAGTCATCTTCCACCGTCGCGGCCACCACGGCTGCCCGCTGGTCAGTCCCCGGCTACAGCCTTTTGGGGATCCGTCTGACCTCAAGGAGGCGGTCACTTACATCCGCTTCCGACACCCGGCAGCCCCTTTGTTTGCGGTGAGCGAGGGCTCGGGCTCCGCGCTGCTGCTCTCCTACCTGGGTGAGTGCGGCTCCTCCAGCTACGTGACAGGCGCCGCCTGCATCTCGCCGGTGCTACGCTGCCGCGAGTGGTTCGAGGCCGGCCTGCCCTGGCCCTACGAGCGCGGCTTCCTGCTGCACCAGAAGATCGCCCTCAGCAGGTGGGTAATGGAAGGCCCTAGACCGGCAGGGAGAGAATAGAAGTCTTGAGCTGGCCAAGGGTTTAGAGTGGAGGGGCCAGCATGGAAACAGGTGTGGAACAGTTTAGGCAAAGTTACCACACATTTTCCAAAGCTGTCCAAATTCTATAGTCTAGACATATGCAAGGAAGAAAGTTTTGAAGCCACAGATGGCCTAATGGCCTTAGCATCATTGCCAGGTGAGAGACTCCTGCCTGGGTTCCATGCTTCAGCTCCTCCCCTGGTGTCCTAGCAACCTGAGCACCTCTGCTGTGGCCAGCAGAGGTGGTACCTGACATTTACCACTTAGTCCATAGCTCAACGGGTCAGCAAAGAGGGCTCTGGAAGCAATTGCAAACCATTATCTGTCCAGAATGTTTGCTTACAGTCTCTGAACCAGGAGGTGACAGAAGTCATGGAAACATTTAATTTATTTAAATTCTTTAGACTTGAAAATGTCCTAGCTATGTACTCAACATTTAATTTTTAAAAATTTAAAAATATTTAAAGTGATTTGTTTTTTTTTTAAGAAAGAGGGACAGTGAGAGAGAAAGACAGAATCAATTTTTTATTTAGTTTTTCATGGACTTTCGTTGTTCAGACACTTCATTGTGTACGTGGTGCTGGGGTTTGAACCCGCATACTCACGCATGCAAGGTAAGCGCCATAAGAGCTGAGCCACCACTCCAACCCCCTAAAGTGATTTATTTTTAAACAGAGAGGGACAGTGAGAGAAAGAGAATCATTTTTATTTAGTTTTTCGTGTGGCTTTCATTGCTCTGAGACTTTGTGGGGTACATGGTGCTGGGGTTTGAACTTGTGTACTCGTGCATGCCAGGCAAGTGCTGTAACCGCTGAGCCACCGCTCCAGCCCCCTAAACTGATTTTTAAAGAATATTTTAAATATTTTAAATGTTTAAACTAAGTCTGTTGGGCTTAGACCTGCTCAGGTTCAAATCCTGAATTTCCATCAAGTTAACTAACCCCTTTAAGACTCGTTTTCCTGGGGCTGGAAAGTGGCTCAGCAGTTTCAGCTCTTGCCTGGCGTTTGCAAGGGCCTGGGTTTGAACCCCAGCACCACATACACAACTGTTAAGTGTTGATGAAGCAAGGGCTAGATGAAAAAATAAATAAAATTCTCTCTCTTAAAAAAACCTCACTTTCCCCTTCAATTAAATGGAGTTAATAATAACAATCTCCCTAAGGTGGTTCCAAATGAAAAAAACTAAATTGAAGGGCTTGCCTTGGGTAGGCGATCTCTTTCCTTTCTAAGCTTTGTGTCCTGTTTTGAGGTCAAAACCTGAGCTGAACAACAGCCTGAAGTGCTGCCATGGCAACTCAGAGGGCTGGTGCAATACAGGGGCAATGTGCTCTCATCTGGCTTAATTGTCATCTTTTCCACTCCAAAATGACCATCACCAGTGCCAACCCGGGGCACCAGCTGGAGGGTAGAGTGAGGGAAGTGGACAGGAAACCTGTGCCTTTAGGAACTGTCCTACCATGGAAGTTTGAGATTGTAGTCTTAGGGCAAGCATCTTTCAATGTTTGCAGGAGGCACATGTCTAAATTCAACTAGCCAAGGCTAGATTACTCCATCTGAAGGACTGAATCGTCCATCCTGGCCTCCTTATTAGAGGCCCAGGCGCTTTGCAGGGAGCTAGAAATAGCAATGTTGTTCCTCTTTCCCAAAACAGTGCTCTCAAGCCCTTGTTTGGGAACCCACTCAGTAAATTACTTATACTCTAAGTTGATTTTTCAGCCAACCCAATACTTTCTAGGAACATCTGGCCCAGGTGTACCAAGGTCACACAGATTTGTCATCATCAGGACAGCATATTTGCATAAAAATGTAAAAACAAATAATGCAGTTGGTGATTTTGTATAGTCTGAGCCAGTGAGTTCTAGGAGGGTTCTGGGAGGTAACAGTTCATAACAAGTTCCCTGGGGATGGCTTGAAGTTGAGATTAGGACTAGAGTTGTGAATGTAGGCCCGCAACTACAAAATCAAATGATGGCTCTAGGGCTAGAAAGGGGCTGGACAGGTAATGCCAGGAATGAGGGTCCTGATAGGCACTGTGACACAGGAAGGAATAGTCAACCCATGTGAACAGATATTCCTGTTTCCCTGGAGAGGCCAGACCTCTACGTTTTATGCAGTATATCCTAATTTTATTTATTTATTCATAACAATAATTATTATTTATTATTATATTTATTATTATTAATTTTGGTACCAGGGATTAAACCCAGAGGCGCTTTATCACTGAGCCACATCCCCAGCCCTTTCTAGTTTTTATTTTGATACAAGGTCTCGCTAAGTTGCTGAGGCTGGCTTTGAACTTGCAATTCTCCTGCCTCAGCCTCTGGAGTCACTGAGATTATAGGCATGGACCACCATGCCCAGCTATAATATATTCCTAATTTTAAATGGTAACCATTAAATGGGAGTTTTTAAAAAGCCTGTGTGGCCAGAATCTGGCCTGTAGGCTGCTCCTCTGGAACTTCTACTGTCTGCTGGTGTTCTGATTCTTCATGCTCTTCCACCTTCCCCATTTAACTTCTGCTGCCAGGTATGCCACAGCCCTGGAAGACATAGTGGACACCAGCAAGCTCTTCAGAAGCCGCTCCCTGCGAGAGTTTGAGGAGACCCTCTTCTGCCACACCAAGAGTCTCCCCATTAGCTGGGATACCTACTGGGACCGCAATGACCCCCTCCGGGATGTGGACGAGGCGGCAGTGCCTGTGCTGTGCATCTGCAGTGCTGATGACCCTGTGTGCGGGCCCCCAGACCACACACTGCCCACTGAACTCTTCCACAGCAACCCTTACTTCTTCCTGCTGCTTAGTCGCCATGGAGGCCACTGTGGCTTTCTGCGTCAGGAGCCCTTACCAGCCTGGAGCCATGAGGTCATCTTGGAGTCCTTCCGGGCCTTGACTGAGTTCTTTCGAATGGAAGAAAGGATGAAAGGGCTGAGCAGGCGCCGAACTTCATTCCTAGCCGGGCGGCGTCGCTGGGGAGCCCTGCAGAAGAGGGAGGTCTCTCCTTCTTCCAATTTGGAGGAGATCTTCAGCTGGAAGAGATCATACACAAGGTGAGGCTGGGCCAGGGAAGCCTCTGGTCCTGTAAGGAATAGAGAGCTATGCATGGTGGAGTTGAGAAAAGATGTTGAGTATTAAATGGGGGCAGCTCCAGCTCTTTGCTCCTGATTCTGTCCTTTCTCTTTTAAATTGATCTGCGGAAAGAGATGGAACTTCCAGCATGCCTGCCCTCACCACTATGAGCAGAACTTCTGCCCAGGATCTGTGAAACACATTCCTGCTCATCCTGGCCCTTGCTGGTCACTTTCTCCTGTCATCAACTTCATAAGCCAAAGAACAGCACCTTTGAAGTCCACAGACTGCTCTCTTCCTAGCTATGACTACACAGAAGATGAGTTCTTGCATGTCATTGGGCTGCTCTGTTCCACACGAATAATCAGCTTAGTGACTGATTCTTGAGCTGGAGTCACTTGATGCACAGGATGTTTGTGTCTCAGTCCCACTTCCCTCATGTGCTCTGTGGTTGTGGCTCTGCTCTGACTTCATGCATCAGCAGCTGTGGAAGAGGCTCGCAGAGCTGCTTGCCTGTTTTCCGCTGGCATGAGTCTGAGAAGTTAGCAGAGGCAGGAAGTGCTGTGCTAAGACTGGCTTGGGCTAGGGCAGGCAAGGGTGAGGGCATGTAGTCTAGTCCCGGAATACCAGAGTCCAGACTCGCAGAGGAGTTCTACAAATCTCTTCTGGGAATAGGGCTAATGTGGGGATCCAGCCTAGGATTTCAAGCCTCCCTGGACTGATTCCATGCACATTTTAGGGCTCAGATAAACCATGGGTTAAGTTAAGTAGCCAGATTCTTGGGCATCTTGGAGGCTCCCTCCAATTCTATTTCAGGGGATTCCTCCAGAGAGCCCCAGCCTGAGCGTTTTGCTCCTGAGATGTGAGATTTCTCTGTCAGTGAATAACTTTGGATTTCTGGTTAGTTACTCCCTTTTCTGATACTAGTAGCTTCTGGTTTTCTAGAGCCAGAAGAGACATCTGGATCCAGAGGAAACGAAAGCATGGAGGGGTTGACTAGGGCTGACTCAGTGATGTATGAATGTTTCACATTACCATTCTTTGTCTGCTCAGTTATTCAAAAGGTCATCCGTGTAAAGGCAGAAAAGCTGCTTTCTGAATCTGACCATTCTGACTTGGTGGGTGTTTGGTTTTATGAGAACAATGTTGAAGACCACAGTAAAATAAGGTATGGCATACAGCCTGATCTACGTATGTCTCTGGGTTTGGATTAGGCCACTAAAACTTTGACAACAGGCAATCTGGTACCATGTGTTGTAAAGTTTCACAAGGGTTTCCCAAAGCTTTATTTATTTACTTATTTTTGCTGTTAGGGATTGAACCCAGGAAGGACTTCACATGTGACAAGTACTCTACTTTGAGCCACACCCCTAGTCCGGAAGTTTTATTTTGTTAATAAAAAAGAGGGCACCTGTTTTGACCTCACAAATAACAAAATAATTATAAAGTGATATTTATGCTAAAAGCCACATCCCAAGGCTTGGTATGCAGTATTTTTGGGGCCCTGATTTCAGGTTTGGATAATCTTGACCCAGTCTTTTTTTTTTTTTTTTTTTTTAAAGAGAAGGACAGTGAGAGAGAGAAAGAATCCATTTTTATTGAGTTTTTCACATGGCTTTAGTTGCTCTGGGGTTTGAACCCGTGTACTTGTGCATGCCAAGCAAGCACCGTAGCCACCGAGCCACCGCTCCAGCCCCCCAGTCTTATTCTTCTATACCAAATAAGAAACTCTGAACTAATTCCAAGAATCTAAACCGAAATACAACACTTGATTGTCACAGGCACATTATCCCATTGTAAAAAATCATCACCCTCTTAACCCCACTTCTCACTCTTTCCTACTCCATTCTCCTTTTTTAACATCCATTCACCATTTTTGAGCAGGAGAAATAAGAAACTGAAACATAAAGAGTTTGTTCTGTTGTTGGTGGAGCACAACCTTGGTAAAAGGTTTGGTAAGGGAAGAATGACTGACATCTGATCACTTGTCCCTGTTCCCCATATCTGGTACTATGGAGATTTCAGTTAATTAGGGTCCTGCAGTCTCCCATATGCCCTTGAATCAACCATGCAGGCTGCAAAAGGGAAGCAGCCAAATAGTTTTTTATATAGATCCCCTAGTGGCAAAAATCTAGATAGTTTCTCTGGATCAGAAACCATGGGACTCTTGATTCTTAAAAGAGAATTTTCTTTTCCTTTTTTATTTTTTGGAATCTAGGTGTTTCCACCCCCCCCCCTTTTCTCTTTTATATGGGCAAAAAAGCTTCCAGAGAGGGTGCGGTTACTTTTTTTTTTTTTTTTTTTGGTGGTACTAGGGATTGAACCAATGAGCATTCCACCTCTGAGCTACACCCCTGCCCTTTTTTAAATTTTTTATTACTTGTTTTGAGACAGGGTCTTGCTAAATTGCTGAGGCTGGCCTCAAACTTGTGATCCTACTGCTTCAGTCTCTCAAATTGCTACAATTACAGGCATGCACCACCTATGTCCAGCTCCTGAAATTATTATTTTTTAAATAAAAGAAAAGAGGGAGAGATTCAGAATCTATTTTATTTTTTCATCTGGCTTTCGTTTCTCTGAAATTTAGTTGTGCGTGTGGTGCTGGGGTTTGAACCCAGGTCCTTGCACATGCCAGACAAGTGCTCCAGCCCCTGAAGTTACTTTTTTGTTTTGTTTTAGTGTTTATTTTTTCCCTCTGGGTTGGGGTTTGAACCCAGAACTTCCCATATGCTAGATAAGCACTCTACCACTGTGCAGTTAGTCTTTAAGCCCTCATAGGAATGGCAGAAAGCCCTAACTCAGGTTCCATTAGTTTTCTTGGACCCTGAGCCCCAGTGGCCTAAATCCTAAAACATTTTTACTCTATGTCACTCAAGCTAAATGTGCTTGCCGCATATCACAGAAAGCTATTTCATACCTGTTCATCACTGCTTGAAGACTAGGGCTCAATGAAAAGCTCATTGTTACCAAGACAGTATAGTTCCTCTTCAAGCAGGAAAGGTTTGGGTGACCCTGTTGTTTAGCCAGATTGGTTCTGTTTTGGCAAATAACTAATCATGTAAAACCAGTTGGAGGTAACTCAGGCAAGCTATTCTGAGAAAGTGCAGAAAATGGCAGGTTCTGTGTTTGAGGAAGCAAGACAATAAAACAAATAATAAGAAGCACCACCAAAGGTTCTGGAGATATAGGTCAATGTAGAGCACTTGCTTATTAGCACACATGACACCAATCCCCAACACCATAAAAACAAGACAAAAAACGTACCGTAGAGTTGGTGTTTTCATGTGGTGCATTTTTAGAGAGTCTCCTTGCCTGCCTCCCTTTTGGCCTCTTTATAATTTACATTTTTAAACAAAAATAGAGAAAATCAATTTTATTTATTTTTCCATCTGGCCCATTTCTCTGACACTTAGATGTGTATGCACTGCTGGGGTTAAAACCTGGGTCCTCATGCATGCAAGCACTCAAACCTCTGCCCCTCTTTATTATTAACACCTTCAAATTTATATATATATATATATATTTTTAAGAGACGACAGTGAGAGAGAGACAAAGAATCAATTTTTATAATTTTTATTGAATTTTTCACATGGCCTTCATTGCTCTGACATTTAGTTGTGTATGTGGGTGCTGGGGCTTGAACCCGTGTACTTGTGCATGCCGGGCAAGCACCACAACCTCCAAGCCACTGCTCTAGCCCAACACCTTCAAATTATAAAGGAAAGGAAAAAAATTTCTAATGACTTAAAGACATTATCTCAGAAGTGGAAACCGAGTCCTGTTTCCACCTGGGGATCAGAATGTGGGAATCAGACAACTACTGCCAAGGGTTACTTTCAGTTCTGCTAAGTTCTCACCTGTGGTATCAAGACACTGCTAAGCTGTAATTCCTCATGAAGACTTTGTTTTGTGTACTATGCATAGGTTTCCAGAGTGGTTTGGCATACAACAGTGTAAAAAACAAAGAACCAAATTCTGTCTTTGAGAAGACATCATCTGTTTTGAATGAAGATATCCATTCTAAGACTTGAATAATGTAGGAAAAGAGGTCTTGATGCAGGAAGGGTCATCTTGGCTTTATATATAACTTCAAAACCACCCTAGAGTCAGAAACTCCTTTGGTACTCATCTTCCACCCAAACCACAAGATCCTCTGTCAGTCAGAGACCCTTAGTAATGCCAAGTTATCATCCATTAGAAATGAACTTTAGCCTGAAGGTCTCTCCCTGCTTAAACAAGCACATACATCTGGCTACTTCAGTAGAACTTCCTAACACCACCAGTAAGGAGATTTGTGATTCTACAGCCAGGCCACAAAGAATGACACCAGAAGTTGTTTGCACTTGTTATCACAATTTGCAGTTTGTATTTAGAAAGCCCTGAGAAGTTGTACACCAAAGAGGGAAATTTGAGTGCCCAGAAATGGAATGAATGTCTCAGAAAGTAGCAAGTTCAGATTGGGATATTCAAGTTGGAATACTCTTGGCACTTATCTTGGAAGGGACATGTGCCAAGAAATGAGGGTGGCCTGCAGCAGATAGGTCATTTCTCAGGGCTGGGAGTGTTTGCCTAACATACATGAGGTCCTGGGTTCCACCGCTAACACAATGGGGACACCGGGGATGAGGTCTTTTCTCATGTGAACTGAAATAAAGCTAATGAAGCTCAGTGGAATGTGAAGATTGCTGGCTGGTTTCTGAATTTGAAGATCAAGAGACTACAGCAACAAAGATTTTAATAAAAACTACCCTACCAAAATGACCAGAGAATGATTTTTTTTTCAAAGTGAGAGAGAAAGAATCAATTTTAGTTTTTCATGCGGCCTTCATTGCTCTGATACTTTGTTGTGTATGTGGTACTCACGTTCGAACCCACAACCTTGCACATTCCAGGCGAGTGCTGTAACCACTGAGCCACCGCTCCAGCCTCGCCTGTCTCAAAGCTAAAAAAAAAAAAAAAAAGACTAGTGATATCTCTCAGAGATAAGAGTACCCCTGGGTTCCATCACCAGTTAAAAAAAAAAAGAAAAAAAAGATATCCAGTAATTTTGCTCTAGTCACAAGTACCCTGGAACAGCTAAAATTCTGAAGATAAAATGGAATTTCATTAAAACAATGAAAGAAGGGCTGGAGTGGTGGTTCTGTGGTTTCAGTGCTTGCCTGACATGTGTGAGGACATGGGTTCAAACCCGAGACCATGTACACAACAAAGTGTTGGAGCAACAAAGGCCACATGAAAAACAAAATTCTCATTATCCCTTTCTTTCAAACAATAGAAGACACAAACGTATCAAAAATCTCTCTGCCCCTTAAGTCTTCCCTTGTAATACCTTGCCCTCCTGTTTATCACTAATGTAATTGAACAAAAATTTCTCTCCAACTTGTCTCTGAATAGTAAATAAATTGTAGTCTCCCTGCAACACCAGAATGTTCTTAAATCTTCATAGACAAATAAGTGCTGTTTGTCTTCCGAAGTCCTCTGTGTACTGAGCTATGCTTACCTACTGTGGAGTTCAACAGAGCCTCCCTGCACATGGTATTCACTGATCGTTGCCACCCTTGTGGATCAGCTTTGTCTATGAACACTAACCAGAGGCAGCTGTTTATTCAACAACCAGGCCTCCTGCTCTAGGCTAATAATTTCTCAGCAGGCCTTAAAAACTCTGATCATCTAAG